>LGRX02025097.1:68864-142050 GCA_001247695.2 Cymbomonas tetramitiformis | reverse complement strand
GATGTGCCAACGCAGGGAAATGCAGCTCAACACTGGGAAGGTGTTGAGCGATGAAGAGCTGCGTACCTTCATCGAGGACTGTGTGGACAACCTGCGCATCAAGGTCTTCCAGACGCGGGTGAAGGAGCAACTGAGGGCACAGTTCCCGCCACCCAATCGGGTGACCTGGAAGGACCTGGAGGCCATCGTCGAGGTTCAAGACAAGCTCAAGGGCGATGCAGAGTCTTGGATCCTCACCTTCCTCCAGGAGATCACCAGACGGTGTGGCTGCCAGTACTCCACCTGGGAGGCGCGACAGCATGGCCTTGACCTCAAGGCCATAAAGAACTCGATCAAGAAGATTGAGTCCTCTGAGGTGGTGCAGTCAGGCGAACCGGAGAACAGCAAGAAGGCAGATACTTCACCTTCTAAGAAGATGAAGAAGGAGGTGAATGTGGCCGAAAGAGCTAAGAAGGCCTCCTACAACAAGACGCCACCGCCAGCAGAGGGCGTGCGTACGAACGACAAGCCCAAGTGCTTGCGCTGCTTTGGAGGGGGCTGGCATGAGTCCGATCCCGAGCAGTGCAGGAGTGGTTATAAACACGTCAAGATGCCTGCTGGATTCCACGAGAGCAGGCTTGGCTCCAGCAAGTGGTGGGACGCGGAGAACGCCGCTCTGCGCATGTACAATCTGAAGAACCGCTTCAAGAACTCTGACTGGGGCATCCTGGTGACGGACTGGCAGCAGCTGTCCAACGACGAGAAGGACAAGTACAGAGCCAAACAGTCACCGGAGGACAAGCAGAAGAGCACCACTGGCAATCCCGAGGCGTTGAAAGCAGAGTACCAGGGCATGGTGGCTGCTAGGAAGACTGCCAGTCGCGCGGGCAGTGTGAAGTCGCAGGTGCTGTCCGAGGATGAGGGCTCCGACGAGGAACCAGTCGCAGCGCACGTCGCGGAGAGGGAGACTCACACCGTCGATGCACGCGCGCACCACCATGGCAGCGCAGGGGTAGGAGTGTCGGCTTGCCCTCCAACCGAGCTACTCTCAGCTATGGCCGAGGAAATGGGCGAAGAGGAGCTCTCGAGCGCCCTCAACACCTTGGGTCTGGGGGCACTCCCCGAGACGCTGTGCAAGAATGCAGAGTCTGAACTCACGGCGGCTCCAGCAGTAGCCCTGGGAAGTACCCAGCGCATGAGGGGCTTCCCAGTGAAGACACCCGAGGAGTACGAGGCAGACGCACAGGTGCCCATGGCGCCCGCGGCGGACGAGATGCAGAGGAAGGTGCAGCTCATGGCCTCCGTGATCAAGAGTCTGGGAGCAGCTTTCCGTAAGCTAGCTGCTGGACTCGTAGCAGAAGGTCGCATCACAGCTCCAAGGGGTGTGGAGACCTTGGTGGAACTGGCTGAGAACAACCAGCTCCCCGTGCCGACAGCCTCAGCAGCAGACTGCCAGGACATCAGCGATGAGGATGATGACTGCCCGGGCATGGAGTCGGGTGACGACAGTGACGATGATGACGATTGCCCGGGCATGGAGTCGGGCGACGACAGTGACGAAGAAGAGGTTCCTCTGGACGAGATGCCGGAGGACATGGTGGAGCAGCCCAGGAAGGGGAGGACGACGGTGCATGTAACCGCTGCAGCGGCCACCGTCCAGGAGAGCTACGGGGTGAGAGACTTCAGCGAGAGGGGCGAGCTGCACGCAGGGACCATGGAGGCCAAGGCGTACGAGCTATTGAAGAAGAAGATGCTCAGTGGGCTTACAGAGGAACAGCTCACTGCCATGGCACAGGTCCAGCCTGTATGCAAGCTCCTGAACGAGTCTCTGGCACAAGGGATGGCGCTGATGGCCTCTGGAGGCTTGCTTATGTTGTACAAAGCGCTTCTCCTGGACACGGGAGCCAACTGCAACATAATCCCAATCAGGACAGCCAACAGGTTGGGCTTGACCATCTTTGATGCAGAGACAGGGGCCAGGGTGGCTAGATGTGATGGCAGCCCTGCGGAATTCACGAAGTACTGCTACGTGGATGTGGTTCTCGCCGCGGGCACGCCGTACATGACTCTGCATCGGCTCCACGCCTTCGTCACCTACACCAATGACACGACGTGGGACTTCTTGGTGGGCACGGGACCCCTGAAGAACGCCCTCAAGTTGACCATCGACCTCTACAGAGGCATCGCCACTTCTGAGGCCGCGGTGTCACTGGGCATGAAGGAGAAGGTCACGTTGCCATTGATCGAGTTGACGCCGCCCGTCGATGCAAGGAGCAAGCGGAACGAAGACCCGAGAGTGTGCCTGGCGACCGAGATCTTCGACGTCGATGCCACGGCAGCGCGCACTCTTGCCCCCGCTTTTGAGGATTGCGAGCTACCACCACGTGAAGCAGTGTCCCTGGGCGCAAGGGCAGAAGACCGTCTGGCCCTCGCAGGGGAGAGGTGTGCGCCTGCACCTTGTGCATTCTCGCGAAACCACCCCGAGCTAATGGACAGCCTGGCGTCATGGCTAGAGGAGATGAGGCTGAGAAGGTTCAACTCGGAGGAGAAGGAGAGACTCGAGGCGCGCTGCCAGTCTATGGTGGAGGCGGGCTTCTTGAGACCCAGCTCAATGATGCAAGGCGAGCTCACTGGGCGAGGCAGCTCACACACCGAGAGCTCAACGTACGAACCTCCGGCGCCTGGTACGTCCTTGACAGACCAGATGCTGGGCATGCTACAAGCATCATCACGCAGCCAGCGGGAAGCCAATGTGGCGACCAGAGGTGAGTGGTCCAGTGCTGAAGAGCCAGATGCGAGGGGGTCCCTCACGCCAGCCAGCCTGACCACAACTCAGTCAGACCCTCGCTATCCAGACCTCACGCTGGCGCAGGAGGCCGCGAGCGAAGCTGACTTCAAGCTGGCCAGCGTACAGCCATGGGGGGGCATGGCAGTGAACCCGTGGGACTACCAAGACAAGGAGAGCAGCTGGTCTCAGCAGCGCTTGTACATCGACCGCACGGGCTATGCTCGTCTGTGCACACTCTGCGAAGAGGGCGATGGAGGTGGTGTGGACGCAGGATTTGTGCGGGTCAAGTTCTCGCGTTGTGGAGAATACAGGACCATCCTGGAGACGGAGCTACTGTGGCCCGACTTTACGTTGGTGGACCAGAAGGTTGACAAGGAGACGAAGATACCCTCAGAGACCTGGACCACAAGGGCGAGCGGCAGAAAGGACAACGAGCAGGTCCCACTCCCTGACTGTGGTGCCCATCGGGAGGCTGGAAGGTACACGATGGCGAGTGTTCAGGAGATCCTCAACACCCATCAGACGTACCCAGGGGTCGTGACGGGCAAGCTCATGTGGGACAAGGTGGCGCGCCAGTTCTGCGTACTCAGCGAGCACACTCGCGCCCAATGGGATCTCATGGAGCGCATGGTACGTCACACCATGGAAGGCGTCACCATCATGAACCCCATGGGTAAGATGACTGGCGAGTTCCAGCTGCCTTTTTACTATGAGAAGGACCAGCGCTGGCAGTACCAGCATCTAAAGTACGTACAGCGAGTGGACATCGCTGACCTTCGAGCTCGTCTGAAGGTGAGGTACGACATGGAGGTGGCTGGTGTGGAGGGCGAGAATGTGAGGGTGGTTCCGCAGCTTACGCTGTCAGACGCAGCGGACAAGATGGGGAAGTTCTACCCGGTGACAGATGGGGAAGGAGGCAGTGGCGAGGTGTTCAGCACAAACGCTGCCGCCGTGGAGTACCTACACCTGGGGGACAACACGAGAGTGATGCTCGGTGCATGCAAGACAGAGGAGCAAGCACAGGACGCGCTGGACACTTATGGGGCCAGAAGAAACCCTCCAGTGCGCACATCCAAGACTCTCAGGACGTCGAGGACAGTCAGGGGGGATGAGGCAGGGCCATCTGGCTCCACACCGCCACCATCCTCAGCCACGCTTCGTTTACGGCATCAAACCTGGCCCAACGGCGTCTTCGACCCTGCCATGTTAGAGTACCACGCTGCAGTGTTCCAGGGCACCTACGAGCCGGAGTCGCCCACTCGCAGCGAGAACACAGCTGGGGAAGCCAACTGGCTGGATCTGGGAGGGATCTCGGAGTTCATGGCGCTGCATGGACAGACGGTCTTCCTCATCCAGTACCGTTGCTTCATGGGCGAGATCGAGTTCCAGCTTGGGAAGCCCTTCGCGGAGCGAGGAAAGGGGGTGCACACGCAGCGACTCAGCAGCCAGACCCTGCACCAGTACGCCTCCTCCGCCGGAGTGGGACAAAGGGGAGAGTTTCTGCCTCTGGGTGGGCAGTCGAAAGGCTGCACGGGAGGACTCCTCGGCACCTTGCAGAAACATATGGAGCATCTGGTTGATCGCACTCAGCTCTTGGAGATCGCCAGAGGCCATTTGAGCGATGGCCCGCGGCAGGGCACCCTACGGGTTTTCAAGACCCGTGCCAACGCCCGGTCCAAGGCCGTGTATTACCTCTTCGAGGACAATCGCTACTACCGTGAGCGGGGACCCAGCAACATGGCGTTCACCTTGGAGTACCTCTCCTCAGGAACGCGCAAGTTCGACTGCTGCAGCTGGGAGACCTGGAACAAGGTGGCAGTGATGCACCGAGAACCATTGTCTGCGTTCACGTCCTCGGTGGGCCCGGCGTTGCTAGCTGAGGCACGTCGGGCGGAGGTGCAGGTGCGTCTTCGAAACGACTTCATGAGATGCCTGGACCCAATCGAGGGAGAGGATGCAGGAAGTGAGGAGGGAAATGGCAGCATCTCAGGATACTCTTCCGACCTCGCGGCTGTTGAGGGTGTGAGCACTCACACGGGTCGCACCAGAACACCATCGCCGCAGACAGAGGATGAAGACAGCGTGGAGGTCATCAGTGAAAGACTTGTTGGACTGTCTGCCAGTTTGGCGCAAGGGCAGGCCGAGGTCGCAGCAAACCACCTCACCATGACGGCTCTCTCCGAATCGATACGGGCACGTCAGGATATCATCAGAGAATATGAAGAACGACCTCGTGCCGCCCGCGCAACTGCGAGAATGAGCACGCTTGGGCCAGACTGCCCGGGGCTTGATGGTCGTGATGGCGCGCGAGCCACGCCCACGCCGGCACCCTACTCTGGCCGAGTTCTCGGCGGGATATCGACCATGGGCTTGGAGTGCAACATGGCACAGAGACCTGAGCACCAGTCAATCAACGACATTCTGAGATCCCCGGCACATTCCGTCTGCACGCAGCAGACTGAAGCCGTGCCTCCAGCTGCACAAGAGCAGGACTCCGTTTCGTACGTGCCATCAACCCCGAGCTCTACAGCACCCAGCAGCCCGGAGCGTTCCAGTGGCTTCGTTGCGCATGTCGACACTCGACCTTCAGGCCATCCTGCAGCGCGCCCGCAGAGTCCAACTGAGAGTGCCGTACAGCAGCGTTCACCACGGGCTGGTCAGCGCAGGAGGAGATCTCCGAGCCCCAGGGAAGGCGCTCATCGTCAGGACGCGGCTCGCGGTCGACATGCCGGCATTGGCGCGTCGCGTGCTCCTCAGAGACGCCAAAGTAACACACTATTCGATGAAAATGATATTATCATATGTCATTTTTGGATTTATATATATTTCAAAAAAATCAGGGTTTAGTGATATTTATGCGCGAAATAGGGATACATAAAGGCAACACGGTAGAAAAGTGCAGTATGCGTACAATGAAAACACCGAAATATGCATACATGTATCATTCTTTATTCAAATGTTTACGAGTAGAGTACTTTTCACCCTATACCGTCGAGGCATGACTGATACTATCAGTCAGGGCGGTCGACAAATCCTACTATTTTATTCATCATTCTCATCTTCCTCATCTGCATCATTCTCTTCTTCCTCAGAATCGGCAGTGGCCGCTTCCTTGCCCTTCGCCGTCGGTTCGCTCTTCTGTTTTGGCTTCGTCTCGGCGTCCTGATCGGGCTCGTTGTCGAAATTGATCAGCCGTTGCTGCGCAGAGCTGACCATGAACTGGTCGTGGTCGAAGCCGATCGCGTTCATACCACACCTCATGGCGGCCATGGACGTCGAGCCGACGCCGCAGCAAGCGTCGAGAATCCAGTTGAGTGGATGGCCGTTCTCATCCATCTTGCCCGGATTGTCACCGAGCATGTGGCACTGGATCAGCTCCATCAACAGAGCTTGGGGTTTCTGATGGTTATTCACGGCTTTGTTGTCGCGTTTGAACATCTGGTGCACAACCGGGAAGCCGCGCAAAAGTGACGCGCGGCTCACACGTTCACCTTCTCCAGTATCAAAGTTGAACATCCACTCCGGCTTTTTAGTAGACTCCCCCTGGGCATCGCTCTTTACATGGTACCCCAGGACGCCACATTCAACGTCATTGTAGCGCACGGTCCTGTTGGGGTTCATGTTCACGTTCTGCTTGTGCCAGAAGAACCGCTCCGCGCGGCCGGAGCAGTAATTGTCAATCACCTCCAGGAAATCGCTTTGTTGGACGAAACCGCAAAAGATAGCGATAGTCCATGCCGGGGCGGTGGTCTTGGCGTTGAAAGACTCCAGGAACGGTTGCACCTCCTCCTTGGTCATCGCGTCGGGAGTCTTCTCCTTGTCAAGGGCGTAATTGCAGTCGATGATCGTCCCCGTGAAGGGCAGCCTCGGGACGTCCTTCATATCGCTCATGCTGCCCTTGACGATCTTCCAACGAGGGAACATCGGCACGTTCGTCTCATGTGTGGGCTCGTCCTCCTCAAGGCCTGCCTCTCCTGGAACCTTAAGCTCCGGCCCCTCGGTCCGCGCCTCCCGATAGAGTTTGATGTCGACTTTCACCTCGACCTGTTGCAAGCCTAGGATGTGCCCCGCGCGTGGCGCCTGCGCTTCTTGGAGATTCGCCCGCGCGTTCTCGACGTAATTCAAGATCGCGTGCGGAACTTCCCCAGACCCCCCCGGCGCGCTCCCCCCTGAGTTGAAGGTAAGCAGCCGATCAACGACTCGATTTTCTCTTGGGAGCTCCAGTAGGGGGTGAACTCGGCCTTGAATGCGTCCCAGGTTTGCAATCCCGCCGCGGACACCAAGTGCTTCTGCACCATGCGTTCCTTCTTGAACTGGCTTATCATCAGGCCCCCCTCTTTTACTGACAACTCCTTCTGAATAATCAGGCGCAGATACGTGTCCACCTTGTCGAACTCCGCCTCCCCCGCCAAGCCGCCCAAGTTAATCCAGAACGTCATACCCATGGATTTGGCATTGTGGAGAAACTGAGCTTCTTCCACCAAAATGCCTGCCCCTTTAGACGAGCCCGCTCCGTGGTCCCCGCCTCCTCGTTGCACCTCGTCTTCCATCTGCAAGTAAAAAAACATTTTTAGAATGTCTTAAAATATAGAAAAGGATGCTTTGGGGGGTAAACACTGTTTGAAGCAAAAGTAAAAAGTAATTTACCTGTCGGTTGGAGGTGCCTTTTTTGCCAGCTTTCTTGGCGGGTCCCTTAGCGGGCGAAGATGAGGCCTTGCGCTTTTTGGTCTTCGAAGCCAAAGGGTTTTTCATGCCCTTCAGGTCAAACCTTCTGTAAGCCTCCATGATCTTAACGCAGAGGTCCCACGTCTGCGGCCGGAAATTGGCAATTGTCCAGTGCATGAAGTAGTGGTTGATTTGCACGCCGCCGAACACAGAATGCTTGGACATCGCTACTTCCTTCACATGCGTCTCCATCGACTGGTTCAAGTGAGACATTACGGGGTACCAACTTGTGACCCGATCGAGGTGAGCGTTGATGTCATCCTCCAGCGTCTTCACCGTCACGTCTGCCTCAGGGAGGGTCTCAAGGTCTCCCTCGCGCTCAGACGTCTCCACATCCTCGATGTACTGGAATCCCTTGGGATATTTCTCGATATCCGGGACTGCAAATCCATGCTCTGATTCGAACTCCGCCATTTTTTGCACCAGCCCTCCGACCTCGTAATACCCAGGTTGATAAGAGGTACCCTCTTCGGTGTCCTCGGGGACACCGGCGACGAACTCGGAGATCAACGCATCTCGGTAAACCTTGTACACGACCCCATTCTTTTCGAAAAGGGTCGAACGAAGCCCTTGCATGAACTGAGTGTGGTCTTTGCCTTTCGTCTTCTGGTCGATTTGGTTCTGCATCTCGCCTAAGAACCGAATCATGTCAGGCGTGAGACCGATGTAGATCTTGCTCTCGAAGAACTGGAAAGCTATCTCCAACGGGATTTCCTCGTGACACTCGTCGGTGGCTTGATAACAGTGCTGGTGCCCAAAAACCTTGCCTCTGTATTTTCCCGCGAGAGCTTTTTTTATGGAGAATTCGGCACGGGTTTTGACATCGTCGATCGCAACAAGACCCGCATTGAAAGGGGCCCACGGGTTCTCCTTCCTGCTGTTCTTGATCTCGTTCACCCAGCCCCTCTCTTGATCCCGGCAGGCCTCGTACCCCGTCGCGTGGTACAGGCATCCAATGGGGAGACGAAACACACTCCCTTGCTCAGCCGCCTCGTCGGTCGACATCGGGTTCGGCCACCGGTGCTCCATCTCGATTTGCCTGCACAGCTTTGCTTTCTCCTCAAAATCCATCTTTGCTGCATGCTCCACTGTTAGCTTAGCGTGCCACCCATGTGCAGCCACCTCGGCTGCCTTCCTTGCCTCAGATGGGGTGGCCACTTGAGACATATCCACATTGGCGCCCGCTCCAGTAAAAGCTCTGGAGCCACTAGGTCCTTGAAGGGCGCGTTCGGCAGCACGCTGCACATCCGTTCTCCTGGCAGCCTGGGACAAGACGAAACTGTTCATTAGCTAATGAAAGCCTTCCGCCCCGGTCAGGGCTCAGGGCGCGCGGTTCGAGGCGGAAGGCGTTCATTAGCTAATGAACGCCTTCCGCCCCGGTCAGGGCTCAGGGCGCGCGGTTCGAGGCGGAAGGCGTTCATTAGCTAATGAACGCCTTCCGCCCCGGTCAGGGCTCAGGGCGCGCGGTTCGAGGCGGAAGGCGTTCATTAGCAAATGAACGCTTTCCGCCCCGGTCCAGGCGCAGGGCGCGCGTTTCGGGGCCGAAAGCGTTCATTAGCTAATGAACACTTTCCGCCCCGGTCCAGGCGCAGGGCGCGCGTTTCGGGGCCGAAAGCGTTCATTAGCTAATGAACGCTTTCCGCCCCGGTCAGGGCTCAGGGCGCGCGGTTCGAGGCCGAAAGCGTTCATTAGCTAATGAACGCTTTCCGCCCCGGTCAGGGCTCAGGGCGCGCGTTTCGGGGCCGAAAGCGTTCATTAGCTAATGAACGCTTTCCGCCCCAGTTTAGGCTCAGGGCGCGCGTTTCGAGGCCGAAAGCGTTCATTAGCTAATGAACGCTTTCCGCCCCGGTCCAGGCGCAGGGCATGAAAGGGACGTACCGAAGCCTCTACAAATGGTATCTCGCCAGCCCTAGCTGCCAAAGTTGTCACCCGGCGTCAACCTTGTTGTCGCGCGAGAAACGTGGGCTCGTCGCGCGAGAAACTTTCTCGTAAGCCCGCGCGGGGCAAAATCGCGTGTTGACCCCCCATTATCATGCCCGCCCCCCCTTCCGCTTTCCCCCTCCACAGTCCACACCCCCTACCCCCCTTGTGCGCTTTTGCACTCTCCTCGCGCTGTTGCAGTTGGCGGAACGAAAAACTGCTGTTTTTCGCTGGGGGAAAATACTTAGTATCAGAGCGTGACACGAGTACTCGCGTCTGCTCGCGTCAATTGTTATCTCGCCCTCACTTGTCAGTTGTCACTCGCGTGGTGCCGCGAGTTGACGCGCATCACACTGTGAGCTACACTGTGGGTTGTCGCGCGTGTCACTCGCGCCTCAGATGTGCCACAGTTTGGCATGCACTTGTACACTCCGACTGCTGAACTGCACTGTTCTTCAAGAAAGGTGAACCGACGATAAGCATTCATAATCATGCACACAGCAACCTCGTCTTCGACATGAATTAACGTTGCCGCAGCATATTGCAGACAGGTGTCCAGGGAGAGGGACGTTGTTGTTGGATAAGAATGCCGTATAATCCTAGGGAACTATTGCAGTGCACCAAATGCCCACTGAAAATTCGCAGGGATGGTATGGCCACGCATTTGAAGCGACACCAAAAAAAAGATCAGGAAGCTGGCAGCGTGGAGACTTTGTTTCGCCGGCATCAAGAGGCGCAAGTCACTCAAGCCCAAGACCATGAACACGCCACTTCGGAGGCAGAAGTTGGTGACCAAGGTTTTCAGGTGCGTGAGCTCACAAACGTAGATCTAGTAACCGACTCAACTTGAAGTCTCGGTCAAGTTTTCTTTTCGTCTGTTGGGTCGGAGTAAAAGTCGAAGAAAGCCATTGCGTTCTGTAACCGAAGGCAGCTTTGAATACTGCTTAAGTTGTCCCTAAAACCCAAGGTCGCCTTGGTTGTTTGCGTTCCGAGTTCTGTATGCGACAGTGGCATACACGCATGCCACGCATGCGTGTGCCCGATAAGTAGCGTCTAGAAAGCGTTTTCCGTGTACCTTTTCAAAATGATTCAGTACCAGAAATTACGTATCGTTTTTCGTTGTAAGCTTTCTCTAAAGGTTGTTTCATTAAGGTCAATAGCGTTTCTTGCAAACGCTGGAAATTCCGTGGGACTGTCCGCTCATTCGCCTAGCAGCGACCGGTATGCGTTTGATGCAGCATTAGACAAGCTTACTTCTGGCGTTCTCCCCGCCACACCCAGTCTGCAATCTGCTGTGACATTAGGATTGGGTTCAGTGCTTGGGATGGCCATACAGCATGCATGTGTGATGCATTCCATTGTGAAGCCCTTGATCTAAGCTTTACAACCATATATGGCACTTAGGGGTGAGCTTGAGGCATCTGGATGGCTCGCTCGCTTAGGGTATGAGGGGGAAATGGCGTTCTCCCCGCCACACCCAGTCTGCAATCTGTTGTGACATTAGGATTGGGTTCAGTGCTTGGGATGGCCATACAGCATGCATGTGTGATGCATTCCATTGTGAAGCCCTTGATCTAAGCTTTACAACCATATATAGCACTTAGGGGTGAGCTTGAGACATCTGGAAGGCTCGCTCGCTTAGGGTATGAGGGGGGAATGGCGTTCTCCCCGCCACACCCAGTCTGCAATCTGTTGTGACATTAGGATTGGGTTCAGTGCTTGGGATGGCCATACAGCATGCATGTGTGATGCATTCCATTGTGAAGCCCTTGATCTAAGCTTTACAACCATATATGGCACTTAGGGGTGAGCTTGAGGCATCTGGATGGCTCGCTCGCTTAGGGTATGAGGGGGAAATGGCGTTCTCCCCGCCACACCCAGTCTGCAATCTGTTGTGACATTAGGATTGGGTTCAGTGCTTGGGATGGCCATACAGCATGAGAAGAGCAGAGATGGTGCATGGCACTTTACTTCGGCCGATGAGAGAGGGCGTGCCAAGCCTTGGGGCGTGTCTCAAGTGGTGGACAGGCATATGAAGAAGCGGAGTAGGCTGCCATTCATGGAGTGTAAGGATTGATGCCTTTGGATCGTTGCATCGTTTGTTCTAAGCCGTTCATGATATTCAGCATGCAATAATCAAAGTATTCTAGCTACCTTGAATTCCGCTAGTCGCTCAAACTCTTACATATGTAACAGATGGTACCCATGTTTGCTGTTAGTTACAACCAAATGTAAATGCTTGGTGCATGATGATGTTGCGATGCCATACTTGTTGATTTATCTCACATGAATATTCATGATGGTCATCAACCGCAAAATATCGTGTAAACATTGATGCATATGCACGCATACAACACTTCATAAATGTGCATCGTACCAATGGAATATTCCTTGTTTAACATGATCGTTAATTATTTCATTAAGGAATCGATGGTTTTTTCAAAAAGAATATTCTTTTTTTTCGGAGCGGCGCCTCGCGGCGGGCAGGTTTTGCTCGCTCCGCTCGCGCTCCACTACGCTCGCGCTCGCTCCGCTCGCTCCGCCGGTGGCCACCGGCGTTGCCAACTATTACAACTAGGTCGCCAGCAAGTCCGAGGTCATCGATCACTGCCGCTGGTCTCCTGCTTTGCCAGAAAGGGGCTGTAATCGACGCTTTCCACGCCTGGTTTACATAGCTCGCTAGATAGAATTCTTTGCTTTTATTTTCGTCTGCTGCTCTAGTTTTCAAACTTTGAAAAGCCAACAGCCGATTTGTGTGCTTTGGAAGGCTCAAGGCTTCCTCAAAGTTTGCGCTGTCTAATTCGATCACAGTAAGCTTTCTGTTTCTGTACGCGACGAAATACAGAATTGGAGTCTCGTTCTCAATGATACTGTACGCTACGCGTTTCTCAGGAACGAGGCTACCCCCGGTTACAGTCGAAGAGGTAAATTTAGGAAAACTAAAAATTATTTCTTCATTTTCCTCGGAAGGGTCCTCAGAGTGAATCAGTAATTGCAGACTGTCCGAAGGATCGTCGGCTTCAAGGGTTCTAACAATGCTCCACTTGTTACCAAGATAGAGCTGGAAAATATGTTGAGCCCTCAGTGCTTGAAATGTTTCGAGTGTCGCCATTGCGAAATGAGAGAAATTGGCTGTCAACTGTGAAAGGGGTGTGTGTGAAAGAACTTTGAAAAAGTGATGTAACTTTAGCACAATAATAAAAGTCATTTCTGGCGGCTAAAAATGACATGTCGAATATCGATGTCAATTTTAATCAAAAATGACATGCGCTGTCGCTTTTTGATTCGGTCTGTTCAGATCAAGGATATGATTTTAAGATATCCTGGTGTCATTTGCGCTGAAATCGAGGATCGATCGATTCAGTAAGATAGAAATTCTTGGTTGACTCGCAAGTCTATATCATTTTTAGAACGTAAAAAACGGCTTCATAAGCTAATGACGGCTAATTTTGACGAAAATATGTTTTCTATTCCTTTCGATGAAGGTTGCGAGATTATCTGCAAACCGTGCCCGGGAATAGTTATTGAAGATTCCATGGAAATAGGGGCTGACTTTTTCAATCATGAGCCAATTCCAAGCACAGCCCCAAGCGCGAATACGCAATTGGTTCTTTGGAACGCGCCTTTGACGTGTAGATCGGAAGTTAGCTCTAATTCTTCACGCGTTTCCGGGTCACGCGCTTTGCGCGAAATTGACTTACAAGAGATAAAAAGCAGACTTGATACAGAATTTTCAGAGACAAGTTTGGACTTGAGGAATGAAGACCCTCTTGTTTGTTTAAATGGTGAAGTAAACAAGCAGATTGTCGTGCGCAAACCGTACGAATCCGACATACGCAAGAAACAATATACGGGCGTAATTAGTATTAAGCAGCGACGTTTGCAGGCTGACAGTATATCAATGGCAGAAACAATTAAGTGCAATTGCAAGTCGCACTGCTGTCTATCTTTCTCATCCGCAGATATTCAGTCTTTTCGCGAAAATATTTTCAGTATGTCGCAAAAAGATAGAAAGGAATACTTCATCAAAGACTTGCTAAAAAACAGCTTTCGATCTGAGGACAAGTTCGACTTCAAATACTTTTTGGGCAAGAAGCAGGTATGTTTTTTTTTGAACTCGTTCATTAGCTAATGAACGGCCTCTGGCCAAAGCGCGACTCACAATTAGACACTTTGGCTACGGGAACCGTTCATTAGCTAATGAACGGCCTCTGGCCAAAGCGCGACTCACAATTAGACACTTTGGCTACGGGAACCGTTCATTAGCTAATGAACGGCCTCTGGCCAAAGCGCGACTCACAATTAGACACTTTGGCTACGGGAACCGTTCATTAGCTAATGAACGGCCTCTGGCCAAAGCGCGACTCATAATTAGACACTTTGGCTACGGGAACCGTTCATTAGCTAATGAACGGCCTCTGGCCAAAGCGAAATTTTTCTTGGACCTTGTGATAGATTGTGTAATGTCATCACAGGAATGTGGAATATTGTATCATAAATTTCTAAATAAATTTCTTAAAGTACATTCGCGACGCGTTGGTCGAGTTGGTACGGCGCTAGGCTATGAACCTCGCACTCGTGGGTTCGATTCCCACTGAGGGTCTAGGTTGCGCAGATTTAAGGCGTGGTTTGGAGAGTGCTGACGAGCATGCGACGGCCGTCCCGCCTGCAGACGTGCAGTGTTGGGGGTGTCTCCCAAGCGTCTTAAATTGGCATGACCTACCAAAACCCTTATGCATTTTCTAGATAATGTGTTATTAATTTTTGAGTGACGGTTTTTTTTTTGTAACAGGTGTGCTTTAAGTTCTACTATATGGCTTACGGCATCAGCTACGGGTATCTTCACGACTGTCGGACACGCGTGCTCGAGGGCCGACACACGTTTGTTCATGGATTGACGTACGAGGAGGACAACCGCAAGATTTCTCTGAAACGCGAGTCGGTCGTCGCCTGGCTCAAGAAATACGCCGACGAATACGGACAACACCAACCTGACAAAGAACCGATTCATCTTTCGGATGGATTGACCATCGAAGAGCTGTGGGACGAGTACAACGAGGGCTTGCAAGAGAATGAGGAGAGGAAAAATGCTCTCTCAGTTACTTCTACAAAATATTTGACGAAGATTGCAGGAAGTGGCTCAAGATTCCATCGACGAACCGATTTTCTCAGTGCGATGTTTGCGCGTCCTTCAAGTTATTGAAGGAAGGCTTAACCAAATCTCAAAAAGGTGAATATTCATGAATAGCTTTGTGATGTGTTTATATGCTTATGTAATTTGTTCACTGACCCAAATTTGTGTATCTTGCACAGCGCAATACAACGGGCCTCTCAACAAACATCATGCAATCGCACGAGCGGAGCGCCAGAAGTTCTACAAACATGGTCGTAAAGCGAATATGACCAAGAGCATTACCATGAACAAAACTTGGCATAAGTATGCCTCGGTGATCATCGATGGCATGACGCAGTGGACCACCCGACTGCCACACTTTCGACGTATCCCTAAACATCTGGACTCTAAGGACTTCCTTGACGTGCACAACATGGGGAGCATGATCGAGAACGTGGGCCGCTTTATGGATTTCAACTACGCCAACTTCAAGGACGATGCGAACTTCCTTGTCAACGTTTTGCACCGGGATATCCTCCGCATTCAAGAGCATCGACGCAACGGGGACGGGGAAAATTCATACCCGATGCCGGAAGTATTGTATGTACAGCTTGACAATGTGAGCACCAACAAGAGCAAGTTGATGTTGGCATACGCAGCTTGGCTGGTGCACACGGACGTCTTTCGCAAGGTGAAACTCAACTTTCTGTTGGTGGGACATACGCACGAGAACATTGACCAGATGTTTTCACGCTTCTCCGTGCGTCTACGACGCAAGCAAGCTTGGACGCTCGACGAGATGATAGAGGTCGCACAAGAATGCTTTA
Source organism: Cymbomonas tetramitiformis (assembly GCA_001247695.2). Taxonomy (NCBI): domain Eukaryota; kingdom Viridiplantae; phylum Chlorophyta; class Pyramimonadophyceae; order Pyramimonadales; family Pyramimonadaceae; genus Cymbomonas; species Cymbomonas tetramitiformis. The sequence continues at coordinate 126,698 of LGRX02025097.1, read as the reverse complement.
CGGATGGTGTAACGTGCGAGCACACCGAGAAGATCTTCGACTTCAGCTCTTGGTTTGATGGTCACGTCTTCGATTGCCACAATATTTTGGCACAGCAGGCTTTCAAGTTCAAGAAGAACGAGCACGGCGAAGTGGGCATGCAGTACAAACAGTATTCCATTTCACCCAAATGGTTACCCGAGACTCCATTGCCAAAGCTTGTTTCTACACCCCCTGTCACGGGGCCTGGATACATCAAGCCGATTCCTTTTACCGAAGAAGGCATCGAAAAGCTTGAGCATACCTTACAGGCGTTGAAGGACATTTTGGGCACAAAGCTCACGGAGGTGCACGAAAAGTTTTGGCGCGAGGATGTCATCGAGAAACAGCGCCACCTAACTGCTGGTGGAGAATGTCAAGCGCCCGCGATACCCTTCCAGCATCCCGAGAAAATCGCCATCGAGCGCAATACCACCTTGGTTCGACTGATAGAGGCGCCCGCGTTGGCGATAGAAGCTGCCGAGGCTGCCGCCGTCCCCGCTATACCGGTGCGCATCCAACGCCGAATTGATCGAGCGCCGATAGAAGTGTACAACGGTAAACGGAAACACCAAGGTCGAGCCCAAAAGCGAGCAGAGCAGTACGTGGACAACGCCCAGTGGGAGGTCACCTACGGCCAGATGACAGTTGGCAGCTTTGCAGTGGCTCTCGCGGTGGAATCTGAAAACGACAAGTTCGCGTTCCGCGTACAACTGAAGCGAAGCGAATGGTCGGATCCGTTGTACTTGGTGAAGGTGGAGGCGCGCTATCCGTCAACTCAACAGCTGCTATATCGCTATTTCCAACCCAAAAAGCACACCGACACCAAGAAGAAGCACCTCGGCAAGCAGCTTGCGAGTCACCCAGGAGCTTTCGCAGCGCCACCGGGGCACCGACCGTCTACCGAGACTTTCGATAAGAATGAAATAGTGCTGGCATGGAATGTGGATGCGAATGACCCCGAACGGAGTATACCGAACGAGCAATACGCGCAGATAGTCGTCGCTTTGCTTGCACAACAATCCAAACGCACGCGCAAGGACCTAGGTGACTTGAATGAATCGGATGATTCCGATGAAGACGAAGCTTTTGATAATTGCGTAGCGGTAGCGGTAGCACCTGAAGTGGACGCGTAAAGCAAGACGAAAAAAAACATGTAAATAATATGTGTATAACGTGTATATAGATTCTGAGTCAAAAGTTCTGTGTGTTTTCACTCCTCCTAGATTTCGAAAAAGTGCATTTGACCTCAATTTTGTACCATAAAAACCATTAAATCTAATGCACAACCTGCACTTGCATGTTCTTGACTGTTAAAATGCGGCTTTTTAAGCCTATCATGATGTAAATAAGGCAATATCATTTTCACATGAGAATATCATTTTCATCGAATAGTGTGTTAAGTTATGATGAAATCTGGGAGGAGAGGAGAAGGGAGAGCGCACTGGGGCCTTTTCAAGGGGGCACCGGGCCGGCTGCAGCCCGGCGCGCCCGTCACTGAGAAGCAGCCCCGGCGAAAAGCCGGGCACGCAGCTCGCCAATGATAGGCGGGCGAAGCGCACTCAGGTGTGCTTCCTGCTCGTGGGGGTGTTCGTGCGCTTGCATTGGCCGCAGCTGCCTCATTTTGCAGTAATGGCAGTATGGATGGCTATGGAGGTATTCAGATTTCTTGGTGAGGTCGTCGCCTGCTGGGCATTCCACGCTGAAGTGCCCCGCAGAGCCATGGCACGCGCATTGTGGGCCATGCGCGCAACACCACTCGAGCCATGGGCACATCAACAGGCGCCTCTGCGAGTGCTGTTGGAGCTGGCCAGGCACCTACTGCTGTTGACCAAGGGTGCTCTTGAGGTAGCTGGGCTCCACCACGCCCGGCGTGGGCTGTGGTACGTGCCATTGATACGGTTCTGCCTCGCCATGCTCGCCATGCACTTCACGCACATGGTCGGCACTCTGGGGTGCGTCTTGACAGTTGGCGCCCACATTGTCCACCATGGGTTGCCATGCTCCGGCTTGATTCACAATGGTGGCACATTCGCCACGCTGGAGACTCAGGTGGGTCGCGCGCTGGCGGTCGCCCAGCGGATCTTGGCCGCAGGGCCGGCTACGCTGGCCGCTGTTCCGCGGCGCATGCAGAAGCCGCGCTTTGCCGCCCGACTGCAGCGCCTGCAGTTCACGGCCGCTTGCTACCAAGTGGCGCACTGTGTCTATGTGATATCGGTCTTGGCGCTGGTAATCTACGTGTCTGCGGGAGGAGGCCTGGGCCGTATGCAAGGGCGGTGGAAGATGTTGACTTGCATACTGACCCTTCACCCTCCAGTTAAACCAGTGGGTACCAGCAGAATTTTGAAACTTTTGCTGCTGCTAGCGGTGGCTGCTTGGGTGGCCGCTGTGGCCCCTGGGGAGTTTCAGGGCGTGCTGACGATGGGATCGTGCTCGGGCTCGCCGACCAGATCTGCCAGGACCGCCTGGGAAGACCAGAGGTCTTCGCGCCAATGGGACACCGGATGGGAGGCTATGGTGGCAGAGCAGGACGAGGTGCTTCCGCACACGGTGCTGGACACGTTACAGCCAGGGGGCACGACCAGGGTCACCAAGGACGAGGCCGCGTGGCTGGACACCGAGCTCAATGCCACCTTTGGAGGACATCCCGAGTTCACCGAGGAGAATTGGGAAGAGATGCGCAACGTGGTAAAGAGGTGCAGCTACTGCTTCGCCAACAAGCCGCAGGACATCAAAGGCTACCATGGGGGCGCGGCACATGCGACCTTCGCCATCCCTTTCAAGGACGAGACCAAGGTAGCTTACCAACGACCGAGGAAATACAGCCCGGGAGAGCAGGAGATCATCGACCTGCACTGCAAGGAACTGCTGGAATATGGCTTCATCGAGCCGGCTTCGCAGCACTGCAGACACGCCAGCAACGTGGTGGTCGCGGGGAAGAAGGATCACGACACTGGACAGTGGACCTCGACGAGATTCTGCGTCGACCTCCGGAATACGAACCGGTTGTCGCTGAAGGATAACACGTTACCACATCGTCCAGAAGAGCTCTACCAGCGCGTGGCCAAGGCCAAGTTCAAGACTACCCTGGACGCGACCAAGGCGTTCCACCAGATTCCCATGACCACTGAGGAGGACAGGGACAAGACAGCGTTCTGGTGGGGCAACCAGCTTTATCGCTACACATCCATGCCGTTTGGAGCAGCGGGAGCGACCGCAGCCTTCATCAGGATCATGGACTACGAGCTACGCCACCTGCAACACTGCACGGTGGCGTACGTCGATGACGTGTGCATATACTCAGACACCGCTGAGCAGCACATCAAGGATGTGGAAGCCGTGCTTCGCACTTTGGGGGATGCGGGGATACGTCTGCATTCGGGCAAGTCGACCTTCGGGTCAGCCACGGTGGACTTCTTGGGCTACCGCATCGGCTATAACACCATTGGCGCGCAGGACATCAAGTGCAAGGCCATCCAAGAGCTGCCCAAGCCCGAGGATAAAACTGGAGTACGCTCCATCCTTGGACTCATGAACTATTACAAAGGTCTGGTGGGGGAACCCATGGGACCCAACTACTCAGAGATGGCACGACCATTGAACGACTTGCTCAGAAAGGAAGTGTTGGATGTCAAGGAAGCTTGGGGGAAGGATCAGGACCAGGCATTGCAAGCATTGAAGGATGCCCTATGTTCGGGGAGATGTTTGAAGCCCATTGATTACGACAAGCCCATCTTCCTCTACACAGACTGGAGCAACCATGGCATTGGCGCAGTGCTGGGGCAGAAGGACGAGAATGGCGTAGAGCACATCTGTGTGGTCATCAGCCGCTCGCTGTCGAAGACCGAGAGACAGTACGCGAGCTTCCAGGGTGAGATGCTGGCAGTGGTGTGGGCCATCCGCACATTACGACAGTACCTGCACGGGATCCACTTCACGCTGATCACCGACCATTCGCCGCTCACAACACTCATGGAGAAGGGGGATCTACAAGGTCAACACCTACGCTGGGCCATCAGCCTCCAGGAGTTTGAGTTCACGGTCCAGTACCGACCAGGTCCGAAGAATGAGAACGCGGATGTGCCATCCAGGTACCCACTGCCCAGCACCGCAGACGAGACTGGTGCCCGTTTGGATCGTGAAGGGGACCGAGCTAGGGAAGCGGGGCGTGCCGAGAGGCCAACGCGCTGTTTCACAGACATCATTTGCTTGGAAGTGACCAGGGAGCCACCACTTGGTCCCGAAGTAAGCCCAGAAGCTCAGGTGGCCAACTACTGCGAGAACATGGTCAGGGAGCAGCTGGGGACCAGTGCAGTCCATCGACTGTTTGATGTGCACTACCAAGAAGAGCTGGAGTGTAACAAGGGGGTCATGCTTGACACTGACCACCCGGAAGTGGCCAGGTGCTCGGGCAGGTTGACTCGAGTTGCCTGGGATGCCCTCAGCCAGGTCCGGCCGATCAGGGGTATGCATTCCGGAGGCTCACCAGCGATATACGGCGACGAGACCATGGAGGGTGGTAAGCTCAAAGTGCCGAAGAAGATCGACACGAGAGTGATTGACAAGAGCTTCTTCCGGGAAGCCAGAGAAGAGGGCGTGGTCTGCTATGAGCCGTGTGGGGGCCTGTGTGCTGGACTAGAGATGCTCTTGCGCTGCGGAGTTAAGGTTAACAAGTACCTCTACCAGGACATCTCGAAGTCCAGCCAGACGGTAGCCAGGGCCAGGTGCATGGCGCTCAGCCGCCGTCATCCTGACTTGTTCCGTGCCGAGGCAGCCCACTTGGAGCAACTGCCCAGCAACATCGAAGACACCAGCCTCATTGACCTTGTACATGCAGGGGCATTGAGTGGAGAGCAGTGGGTCATGGTGTGTGGATATCCATGCCAGGACCTGTCACCAGCTGGTAAGCTGGCTGGTCTGGAGGGCAGGCACAGCAGACTGTTCTACCAGGCAGTGCGAGTCCTCTCCACGCTGCAACAGCTGCAGCTTCAGAGACCGCCAGCATATGTGCTAGAAAACGTTTCTCCGCTGTCACACAGGGAGAACTCGAAGATCAGGAAGGAGGTGTTTCCCATCATCAACAGCGTGGTGGGCCAGCCGGTGTCCTTTGATGCGGCGCGCGCGGGATCATACGCGCATCGTCTACGAGCATATTGGAGCAATCTGTTCCAAAATCAGCAGTTCAATCTGGTGATGGAGCGGGTGGACAGACCACCAGACAGATACGTGCGCGATATTCTGCAGCGAGGCTGGAAGCCGCGCAGGGTCGTCACAGGAGACAGGAAGCCTCACTACACCGCCAACGTTGTAGGGGAGCCTATGAGAGTATTGCCAACCATCTTGGCGACGCAAAACTCTCGTGCTTTTCGCGCGCCTCGCGCAGGCACAGTGGTGAGGAAGGGAGATGATGATGAAGTGGGGGAGACCAGAGAGGTTAACCTGGACGAGAAGGCAGTTGCCATGGGGTACAGCGCAGGTGAGCTGCGCGCGGCACATGGCATGAAAGACGAAGAATTGGCAGGAGTGCTTGGCCTTGCTATGGACCGAAGAGCAATGGAGCTATTGTATGCGATTGCCGAGGTCAGCACGACCAAACTGCCGAAGAGTGAGGAGAGTGAGGAGGAGGAACATGGCACGCTAGTTGCCATCCCTATCGCGAAATCCACCAAGGTGGCTGCCACCTCCGAGGGCACGGCTGAGCCGGTGCGAGCCCAACTAGCAGAGTGGATCACCAGTTCCAGCGGCTACACCCAGCAAGTCGCGCGACGCCTCAGCCATCAGGACTGGGAAGAACGACTGCAACGCATGTGCAGCCAAGGACAGAAAGGCACGCAGGGGCTAGGCACCGCCGACGCTGTTCCACGCCGCAGACAGTGGAAGATGGCCTCCATGAAGCTCGCGGGCTACGAGGCACGTCACCGGCATGCCTTTTCAAGACCTGGAGGCAAGCCAGCAGAGACGAGCTCAGCACCAGAGTGGGCACCAGTGACAAAGGAGAAAGAGATGAGGCTGCCTAAGCTGCCTGACACTACGAGAATGGTTGCCATGCTAGCCAGCGTAACCAACCAGGAGTCACTCCGAGAAAGGTACCCCGATGTACACGAGGATGAGCTATGCCTCGCGTGGGTCAAGACAGGAGGAAGAGTGGAGGTGCCCAAGGAGGAATATCACAGGGTAAGGAAGAGAGCAGCGCGTCACCGTTGGGACGAGCTCATGGGCGAGTTATACATGGTCACCGTCAGTGGTAAGGAGCTGCTGGTGCCCAAGCCCTGTGACAGGATTCAGTTGGTGCGTGAGTACCATGAGAGGACTGGCCATTGGGGCATCAGGCGGACATTGAACCTGTTGTGGCAACGCCATTACTGGGCAGGCATGAAACAGGATGTGCAAGCGGTGGTCACTCAGTGCCAGACTTGCCAGAGGGTGAAGACGCACTATGCACGGGAGGAGGCGAATCTCACGCCGCTGGAAATCAAGTCCTTCATGTACCGCTGGTCCCTGGATTTAGCTTGGCCTACGAAACGCACCACGAAGGCTGGGAACCAACGCGTCTTGGTCATGATTGAGCACTACACGCGATTCGTTGTGTGTGTTCCAATCCCCGATAAGGAGGCCGCCACCATCGCCAGCGCATTTCGCTATCATGTCCTATCCGTGTTTGGGGCGCCTGCAGAATGTCTGGTGGATGGGGGCACAGAGTTTGAGGGCGAGTTCTCTGCTCTATGCAAGCAGTGTCTCATTGACCGAAGAGTGACTTCACCGAGTTCCCCAGAGAGCAATGGCTTAACTGAACGGGTGGTACGCACCCTCAAGTTTTGCTTCAAGAAGATGGCCCTCGACAAGGGCCTGGACTTCGAGTGGGATGAGATGCTCTGGTCACTTGTACTCAGCTACAACGCAGCTAGGCAGCAGTCCACTGGAGTGGCGCCATTCACCTTGCTGTTCGCTCAGGAAGCCACGGTGCCACCGGATCTTCGTGCTCGACCCGAGTTGGACTTTGGGAAGCAGGAGGAGAAGACACTGGCTGATGATCTGTTACAGCGAGCCGCCATCGTGAAGAGGCTCATGGTACATGCGGGGTGCAACCTGGAGATCGCTCAGCACCGCGACACTTTACGGTACGAGCACAGGAGGAGTGGCAGTTACGAGCCGAAGCCGCACCAGTTCAAGGCAGGCGATTTCGTATATATACGACAACAACCGCGCTCTGGCATGGAGGTAGCCACCAAGCCAGCCATCCTGAAGATAGTCAAGGTGCAAAGAGATGGAGTGGTAGTGTTGGAGGACAGCACGAAGCTGCGGGAGAAGAGCACAGTGCAAAATATTGCACCATGTCACCTACAAGTGAAAGACCAGTACGACTGCAGTGCAGCCATTCCCAGCAAGCATCTCGCGTGTGAGGCGTGCATGCGGACAGATGGGGAGGCAGCCATGTTGCTATGTGACACCTGTAACCGTGGTTATCACACGTGGTGTCTGAATCCAGCGCTGGATGGAGTACCTGAAGGGGATTGGCAATGTCCCAAGTGCTTAGGTGGGACCGTGGTGGCAGCTGCCGCCGAGGTGAGCGCGTCAATTGTCGACAAAATGGCGGCCATGGAGCTGCAGCTGAGAGAGAAGCTGGGATCAGATGTGGTATTGTTGCCTGCAGACGTGGGTCCGCATCGTGCAGTGAGGCCGGGACGTGAAGACCCATGGCAGGCGCTGACCTCGCGGCAGATGCTCAGAAAAGAAGGGAGCATGGGGGATCTTCCTGACAGAGTGGCCTGGGGAAACCAGGAGGAGCTCAGCAGAGTGATCACAGAAGTGATGCCAGGATTCTGGCATGAGGGTCATCGTACCATCTTGAGCAGGAAGTGTGCAGAGCAGCACACTCGCGCGAGAAGTCTCCGCAAGACGTCCACGGTGCAGGCCATGAGCCCCGAGGAAGTGCAGAAGAGAGGAGATGTGACGCAACTGAGCAGAGCTCAGGTGAAGATTGCCAGTCAACTGGATTGGGGCTTAGAGTTGGTGATGACAGTTCCTCAGGAGGTCAGACGTTTGGCGCACGAGGTGACTTGGGAGAAGATCACACAGGTATGGGATCCTTGGGCTGGCACAGGTGTCATTGGCAAGATTATGTCGTTGGAATGGCCTCACCTGAAGGTTATGAACAATGATTGGAATCCGCAGTTGAAGTGGCACGAAGCCCTTAATGCTTTACAACCGGGCAATTATCGAGCCTGGAAGGAGAAGTATGGGGTGTGTGACGCGGTGGTGACTTCACCCTGGTTCGCAGTGCTGGATATTGCGTTGCCATTGGCAGTACTGGCCAGCCGAGTGGTGGCTTGTATTCATGTGCCATCGCACTACATGACAGATATGACAGAAAGCAGGGCACAATACTTTCGTAAGCTGTGTCACGCTGGACGTTTACATGTGATTGGGCATTTAGAGCACGGACCTATTGGCAGAAGATGCATGTGGGTCATGGTGTTTCGCAACCCTTTGACAAGAGCCAGGATGTTGCGAGGAGGAGAAGCTTCTGGAGTGGGTATGTTTACCTTCAGCATGGGCAAGTTCGCAATGGATGGCGTTACGACAGAAGATGCTGAGCAAGCTCTTGTCTAATGTCTGTGCTACCAGTGGCAGCTACAGATGGGGGATGTTGAGAAAAAGAGCTTGCACAAGTTGTGAGAAAAGATAAAGAGATATCAAAAATTTTGAGATTTTGTATAGTTACAGTAGCAAGATAACTGTGCAGTCATATAAGGAAACATATGCAAAGTCGAGCTAGTGTTGTGGAGGCACTGACAATAAGTAAGACTGTCTAGTAGTAGGGCTAGAGGGTTGTGCTTTGTGTGGACGCTTCGTGCATAAGTTCGCGACAGCTGTCACAAACCACGGCTTATCGTGTACCTCAGCCGGGTTGTGACACTTGCTGTAGCAGTCTCTGTGACGAACGTATGACACGCGCAGTACGATACGCGCGAGGAGTTATGACAGTGACGAGATACGGAAATACGGATGGGTGTTACACTTGTTTGGAGATAGCGAGAATAAGTAGGGCGGCGTAGCAGGGTGAGCCAGACGCTCATTTTTGTTTTGCCTTCGTAACAGTGATTCCGAAAATAGCCAGGACTCGCTTAAGACCGCGAAAACAGCAGTGTTATGAGATAATTTGTAAGATACAGTATTCTTCTGCTTGTAAAGATATACATTTGTGGACTTGTCCTTGTGCGACTGCGTCAGAACTGTAATTAACAGTCTTTTTCATGTTGAGAAAAAGAGCTTGCACAAGTTGTGAGAAAAGATAAAGAGATATCAAAATTTTTGAGATTTTGTATAGTTACAGTAGCAAGATAACTGTGCAGTCATATAAGGAAACATATGCAAAGTCGAGCTAGTGTTGTGGAGGCACTGACAATAAGTAAGACTGTCTAGTAGTAGGGCTAGAGGGTTGTGCTTTGTGTGGACGCTTCGTGCATAAGTTCGCGACAAAATACCCACCCTACTTCAACCGAGATTTTGAGGGTCAAGATGAACTCAGATCAAACTTTTGATAAGACACTGCAGAAAGAGCAGATCAAGATCTTGACGACACAGGTCTCCAAATTTTGAAAGCACCGCCGAAGAAGCCCCCATGAGCCCTTTAAGTTAAGGTGTCTTAAGTCACCTTAAGCTGTGGGTAATAGGCACCAGGGACCTACAGTATTTTACAGCATCATATGTTCACCCTAGAGATTCGAGCTTCTCACACATATGTTCACAGAGACTCTCCGGCAGACTTATCATATTCAGATATCGATATCATATGTTATCCTGTATATTTCAGCATGTTTTGATATCAGTGAGTCTATGAGGTTATAGACCTGTCACCACTTCGTCTGATTTTTTTGTATTCTCAACGCCCACCAACATTTTCAGATCCGGTTACGGTTGTCTTAAGGCACTTGCCTTCGTCACGGTGATTTTTGGAAGAGCAACATTTGAAAGCATGTTTACTATTCCCTGTCAGTATTATTTCATGTTACAGATTCTTTATCTTTGCTTCGCCAACGCAACGACCTTGATCGCCTAAAGACACACCATTTTGCCATCGCAGCTTTTGTTCGTCACTGCTTAGGGAATCGGGGGACGCCTTGATTTTCTTTCGACATCGACCTCTCGCCGCGGAAGCGCTGCACAAAATTTTCAAAATTATTAAAAAACTAGCGAAATTTCGCATCTAACAACGACACGCTCTTCACGTACAATTCCCGGTCTCCTCCTCTGCTATTATTCATGAGTCAACACGGAAACGAAGAAGTAGTCACTCCAGACCCCCTTGCAACATTCTCACAGGGCACCACTCAGTTCAGAAGTTCAGTCAGGAGGACTCTGTTCATAGCTCAGCCCCCATTACAAACATCATCAGACATGACCGACGTTCACAGAACGTTGAATCAGCTTCTGGAAGATTTCCAGTCACTCGCGACAACAGTCTCAACGCTGTCGCGAGCTAATTCACAGATTTTCGACGTTTCCAGAACAAATTCAGCACGCCTCGACAAACTCCCAGACTTGTACTACAGTAAGTCAGAGGTAGCATCACAGTTCGAAGAGGTTTTCACAATTCTCTCCGACCTTCCGGCAGTTCCTTCAGCTGCCCTCAACGCGCAAGCAGAAGCGCAGTCACGGCAGAAACGGCCTCCCGCCCAGCTCCTCAATCGCCAACAGCTACAGCAATCATTTCCGACACAGCAACTCTCTACGACAACAATGTTGGGTCAGATTTTTCGGCCGAGGTTGCCGTGGAGGAATTCCGAACCGGCGCTCCCTTTCCTCACACCCGCGTGCGCCTCCTCAGCGAGGACCCCACGCACCCGCATTTTTCTCGGAACAACGCCCCTGACATGCGCCCACTCCTTAACAACCTCAAGTCAGCGTTCTACGAGAAAGCCCACACTCCCTACAGATCTGCAACCCTTGGGAAAGCTTTCCATAGGCATGGAAACGGGTGAAAACCCTATGGAAAAGCCCTATGGAAAAGGGAAAATGAATACTGGAGGTTATCTCGAAAACAAAAAATTTGAGTTTCCATCCCTATACTCACCCTTGGGAAGGTTTTCATTATTTTCCAGGGCATTCCATAGGGTGATTGTGCTTTCCATAGGGTTTTCCAAGGCATTCCATAGGGATGATTGTGGCGTCCATACCTATGGAACGTTTTCCATAGGGATGGAAGGAATCGTATGGAAAATATCGTATGGAAAACCCTATGGAAACCAATTGGAAAGTCCTGGAATATCAAGCGTTTTCCGTACCTATGTCATCCCTATAGCATTCCTATGGAAAGCCGTATGGAAAACCCTGTGGAAAAACACACGGATATGTTCCATCCCTATGATCACCCTATGCTGGCCCTATGGAACCTAATAGGTCATACCTATGGAAATCTTTTCCCCAGGCATGGTACCCCTTGGGAAACCTGTTTCCATACGGACGGTGTACCTATGGAAGCGAATTCCATAGGCATGGTATCCCTTGGGAAGCAATCTTCCATACGGTCGATATACCTATGGAACATTTTCCACAGGTATGGTATCCCCTGGGAAAGATCTTTCCATACGGACATTATGCCTACGGAAGACGGGCCCATACACTTAGCGTCCCTTGGGAAATAGGTTTCCATACGGCCGACATACTTATGGAAAGGTTTTCCACTGGGTGGCTCACCTTTGGGAAAGATTATTCCATAGGATGGCTATACCTATGGAAACACAATTCCATACGTGCTGTATACTTATGGAAAGGTATTCCATACGGTTATTATACGTATGATTCCGTTAACAGCATCAGGAGTATACCTATGGAAACGCTTTCCGTAGGGTGACCCGCCCTATGGAATTCATATTCCATACGGTTATTATACTTATGGAGAGCATTTTCCACAGGTGTACTATACCTACGGAAAGCTTTTTCCCCAGGGATACCATGCGTATGAAAACCGTATATTATAGGTATGGAAAACATCTTTCCCTACGTATGTTATCCGTATGGAAACTATTTACTATAGGCATAGTATAGGTATGGAACCAGTAGATATATATGGTTTCCATAGGCACGATATAGGGATAATATCGGGATGCTATACGTATGGAACTTAATTAATATTTACTTTCCATAGGCACAGTAGTGGGGCAGTATAGGGATACTGTACGTGTAGCACTGACTGTGTAGCATACATATTGCACATTAGCAACATGCAGTGTGTTCACTATGTTTCCACTATGCGAGATAAACAAAATACTCGAGCATCTTTACTACGATTAACATGTATCTAGCTAGGCAGAAAGGAATACGAATGGGACTATCAAATTTTATCATACCAACGAATACACAAAATTATGTTCTACTCGTGCACTTTCTATTTACAATACGCAAAATAATGTTCTTCTCGTGCTCTTTCTATTTACAAGATGCCAACCTAAACGTTGACGTTGTACTCGAGGCCGTCGATTTTCTCCATCTCGCTTCGCTCCAAAACAACCGATCTAAAATGGAAAGTAAAGAGCCAACACTTAGTAAAAAAGCGGAAACGCACAAAAGAATATTCTATTGAAAACATAAAGGACTTATCAACCTAGAATGTTTGAAGGGATGCTTGAAGTTGACGTTGTACTCGAGGCGGTCGATTTCCTCCATTTCGCCCTCCTCGAAAACAGCCAATCTGAAAAGGAAAGTAAAGAGCCAACACTTAGTAAAAAGCGGAAACGCACAAAATAAACCTTTATTGAAAACATAATTAACAACCGAGCAACCTCAAATAAATGCGAATATCAACGCGAGATGAAAACCTAATATGACTTCGCCACGCGAACGTTTTCAGCGGATCTGAAAAACGAAACCAACCAACTAACGTTTAGTAAAGAAGAAAGAAAATAGCAGTCGTCAACGAAAGAAGCAAAGGAAAGTAAAAGGGGGATGTGGAGTGAGTTGGATTTGAACCAACTATTTCGAGTGCAAAGGACTCGCGGGAATTTCCCGTTCACTCCTAGTCAAAGTTTCACGCATGCCAAGTATGAGCGCGCGAAGCACACACAAAATAATACACACGCATAACCAAAACATGCACTGCAAACCAGTGCCATATTGCAACCTGTGAGAATTAAAAATATCACAGCACGCAACTCACTGGCGAGGCTGCTGCAACATCGCTGACGGCGAACTGTGAAGAGTGCAATAACGTGAGTTTGAACTTGACCGTTCAGAAAATTCGAAGTGCTCAAAAACTTTGCCGTTCAGAAGTCACATCGGATCGACTCGTCATCGTCATGCGAGCACGATCGACGATGACGACGATGATGACGATGCGATGCGATGTCTCAGACTCTCAGTGACATTGCATCGGAGATAATCGACTTATAAAATTTAAACTGGGATTAAATGTAATCGACCCTTCGTAATGGTCTAGAGGTGGCCGTCGTTCTCAGTCTCAATCGAACCTATGAGATCCCGATTTTTTTTGAAGTTCCAGAAATAAAATCTCGACTAGCCAAAACAGCGCATACAGGCCGCAATTTTGTTTTTTTGCCCCCCTCGTCAGTGAACAAATGGTTTGTTTTCTTGGGGGTGATCGAACAAGCTCATTTTATTTGGGGGGGTTTTGGCGGCGGTAGGGGGTCTTCCATAGGGGTTTCCATAGGGATAGGCTCTGGATTTCCCATAGGGCACACCACTTTTTCCACAGGCTCCGGATTTTCCATAGGGTACATTGGTGATGTTTTTTAACCTGTTTCCAGGCCATTCCACAGGTATGGACGCCACAATCATAGGGATGATCTCTGTGGCATTCCTTAACAGTGTAATTCTGCATTTTCCATAGGCATTTTCCAAGTGCGGCGTGTTGCTGTTGTAGGGTCCAAAAAGGGCCTGTTTTAACCTGCCCTATTTTTCATTTTTTTAATTCCATCCCTATAAATAACCTATGGAATCCCGAAAATGGGGTGAGCCAACCTATGATCACCCGGTGGAAACGATTTCCATTGGGGCCTGTGGCAAATTTTCAAGAGCCATTCCATACGATTTTGAGATAGGGGATTTAAAAGTGCCCTATGGAAAGGTTTTTGCCCTATGGAAAGCCAATGGAAATGCGTTCCCATAGGTTTTACATAGGGGTTTTCCATCCCTGTGTAATTATTTCCAGCCCTACGGACGCCACTATTATAGGGTTAACACCTCGACCGTTCATAGAATATCAACCCAATATCCCTATGGAAAGTTCAAGTTATTTTCCCATAGGTTGTATAGGGTGGGCATCCCTATGGAACCAGAATACAGCATTCCTAACGTATGTCCACCCTATGTCCACCCTACGTTCATGGTATGGAAGGTATTGAACACCTTCCATAGGGATGTCATTGGGCGGACCGCCCTATGGAACACATCGTATTGTTTCCATGCCTATGCCCACCCTACGCCCACCCTATGACCACCTCATGATCACCCTATGCCTAGCAAATGAAAAGTTAAAAAGGAAGCAACGGTTCCAAGTAGTCATGCGTGCTGGTATGGATGGTGTGTTGTGGGCCAGTATTAAACAACCACGGGGTCGACATGCCACCATGTCCTTGCACCGTGTGCCGACTACAAGTTGAAAAACCTCTTCGAACGATACAACGACATACGAAGCTATACAAGAGATGGCAAGGAGCGGTATACATGGGGGAAAGTAGTAGTGAAGACGATACTTCAAGTGATGACGGGGGTGACCGTAATGGTGGTGATGGTGGTTCCCTTGGAGGTGATGATGACATGGAAGATGCCAATGCAGAAGCGGACGAAATTCTCCAGGATCATTTGAGAAAGCTGGAAGAACATTGTGCCCGTCTCCTAAGTCCTGCTGCCAACGATGAGGATATGGATAACCAAGAGGTACCCCTCTTTCTGTATTTCCCAAGGGTGGGCGTACGTATGCCAACAGGTGGGCATAGGTTGGGAAATCGTTGAACGTTTCCATAGGGTGGGAACAGGCATTCCCAGAGGCGGGTATAGGTAGGGCGCTGGGTAAGTATGCCTATGGAAAGCATTGGACGTTTCCAGTGGGTGGGCATAGGGCGAGCATTGGGCGGGCATAGGTTGGGAAAACATGGAATGTTTCCATAGGGTGGGCCTGAGCATTCCCAAGGGCGGGTATAGGTGGTTCACGGGGTAGGCATGCCTATGGAAAGCATTGGATGTTTCCATAGGGTCGGCATAGGGTGGGCATAGGACGGGCATAGGGTGGACATGCGGAGGGAAATGCCTTTTTTATTTTGCAGTTCCTGTAAAGTTGGGGATGCCTCTCGTGATTTCACAGGTCGTTGATCACGTCTATGCCGAGAAGGTTTCAACAATGCATCGTCTTGTCATTGATCTGCTGGAAACGAAATCCGAGCACAATGCTACCCAATCCATGTTTGATCAAATCTTCAATCTCATGCGGCAAACGGTGATTGGCAACGTTGACATCATCGGCAATTAGAGACGAAATGGTTTCCCGACCTCCTTCAAACAAGCTTTGTCTATGTGGAAGGATGTTGCCCTGCCGTACCATACCGCCGACGTTTGCAGGAATGAATGCATGATCTTCACTCCGGGCCGGCATGACGACCTTACCCAGTGCCTCCATTGCCACAAACTTCGGTGTCACCCCAGCTCTCGACGTAACGGACGGCTTATTCCGGGAAAGCCGTACAAGGTATTTAGGTTTTGGCGCTTGGACGAACTCCTGCCGATGCTATATTTGATACCAGAGATGGCCGAGCTCTTGGTATCATGGAAGATAACTACACCCGCGGAGAACGACGATCTGCCGGTTGTGACTACGTTTCATCGTAAGTGTATCCCTCCCACATGCTCACCCTATGCCCACCCTATAACATCCCTATGATCACCCTATGTCCACGCTATAACATCCCTATGATCACCCTATGTCCACCCTATGCTCACCCTATGCCCAATTCACAATTGCCTTGCATCCTATGTTGACCCTATGCCCACCCTATAGCCGCCCTATGTCCACCCTGTGCCCACCCTATGCTCACCCTTTGGAAAGTATGCGTTGCAGGTACGGCGAGCTTCTGAAAATTTATAGCATCCCGATTGGCAGGAAACAATTGGTTTTCCTCAAAGTAAGATGGTTTCCATTGAAGGCAGCATTTCAAGATACCGTGGCGAACAATATGATGTTGAGGTCGGACTTGCCATGGGACCTTTCCGAGGTTTTCATCCAAGCATTTGAGATTGAGTGCTTGGTGTGCATTGTACCCATTCCATGGAACTTTGACCGGTTCATCACGACCAAGAGAATTCCAGCTGGACGACCCGATGCAAATAGGTTGGTATATTATCTCGGCGAGCACAAACTCGGTTTCAATGATCCACCATGGAGATATGATAAAGACAAGATGATGCTCATACTAGATAGGCATGTAGATTTTGTGGGCGACTTACATGACGAATAACTTGTTCATTTCATAGATGGAATTATTCTGTATATTAATATGTATATATGTAGTAAAAGCCCTATGGAAAGCCTGGATATATCATGAATCATCACCCTATGCTCACCCTATGAAACCTGAATGGTTATACCTATGGAAACCCTTTCACAGGTACGGTATCCCTTGGGAAACATGTTTCCATACGGATGATATACCTACGGAAGACCTTTCCACTGGGTGGCTCACCCCTGGGAAAGCTCATTCCATAGGCTGGCTATACCTATGGAACTCGGTTCCATACGTACGGTATACGTGTGGAAACGTATTCCATATGGATACTATAGGTATCGACTTTGCCACCTGTATCAGGAGTATACCTACGGCATGCTCACCCTGTGTTATCCCTATAGCTAACCCTATGGAAACCCCTATGGAATTACGTCTTTATTGACCGAGAAAACGCAGAATGAATTGTATATTTCCATAGGTATACTATCCCTATGGGGGCCCTATGGAAAGCCCTATGGAATTACGTTGATATTCCCGAGAATACGCAGAGTGAATTATACGTTTCCATAGGCCTACCATACCTATGGCATCCCTATGGAAGGCCCTATGGAATTACGACTTTATTCCCGAGAATACGCAGGGCGAATTGTACATTTCCATAGGTGTACTATCGCTATGCCCGCCCTATGGAAAAGCTTGTGGAAAACTCATAGTATACGCTAAGTTTCCATAGGTGCGCTATCCGTACGCCCGCCCTACGCCCGCCCTTGGACATGCCTATGGAAAGCGTATGGGAAAGTTATATTTTCCATAGGGCTTTCCATCGGCCCCCTATGCCTATAGCCGCCCTATGGAAGGGTTTACATTTTCCATAGGGTTTTCCATAGTCCTGGTTATGCCTATAGTCGTCCTATGGAAATGTTTACTTTTCCATAGGGTGATTATACGGCCTTCCATGCCTATGGAACGTCCTTTTCCATAGGCATACAGCCCTATAGAAACCCTATGGAAACTCCAAAAGGGGGTATCCCTATGGAAATACCCTATGGAAAACTTTCCAAGCCTTTGGAAAATATTTCCGGATTTTCCCGAGCGTTCCCAAGGGCGGGCATAGGGAGGGCACAGGGATGACATGCCTATGGAAAGCTTTCCCAAGGGTTGCAGATCTGTAGGGACTCCCACGGGCAATCGACAAAAGGATTTGTTTGTTGATTTCCTGTGCGGAGGCGCAGCTTTCGCCACCTTCATCGAGTGCCTTGACGGCGTCCTGTCGGCTTACCGCCCTGGCTTCGCCCCGGCACTCCTCAACCTCGATCACCGCCTGACCACGGACCCCTACGACGGAATTTGCAACAACATCATCGCCCAAGCCATCCACAAGGTCGCCGACGGAGCCACCCGCAGCTACGTGAACCGCCTTCTGGAGGACGACCGCTCTGTCCAGAACGACGGCCGGCTGCTACTCCTCCAGCTCAGAGCAAAGGTACAGCTTAAGCCTTTCGCCGACGATGACACTCACCTTGAGCTCGCAAAGTCTATTTGCATCACGGAGTCAGAGGACCCAATGCAGAAGCTTGCACTCTTCAGAAAGCACATCAGAGCACACTACACACAGTGCCCGTCTTTCGACGAGACTCAGGAACAGCAAGCACTGGTCGATATGCTTCGATCATCACAGAAGGCAGCAGTCAGGGTGTGGGAGCGCCCCCTATACCTTGACCTCATCACATCTTTCAGGGCACAGTTCCCGGCCGGCAGTGGCCACCCGTCAGGAGTCCGGTACCTGTACGATGCGGTACAGGACCGGTGGGACAGTTACGGCAGCACACATGCCGACATTGTCAGGGCCCCGCTCACGGGGGGCAGTGCACACTCGGCATCATCGGGCAACACGGCGCACACTCCCACGGCCGCCCCTTCCACCGCTGCAAAAGCGACACCGGAGACACCCGGCTCGGCTTCCATCCGCACCACAGACTCACAGCCCGCTAAGGGAAAGTAGACACCACGCACGGCCCCCCTCACCTCGCCGACACATGTCACCACTCCGTGGCTCCTCTCACGATGAGTGAGTACATGGCACACGAGCAGAGGCTCCTGGATGAGTCTCTGACCCGCCACGCCGGAAAGGGAAAGACCAACACTGACACGGTCTTGCAGGGCACTTGGGATGGTTTCTTTTGGACCCGGCCCCACGTAGGTGCGTGCCGGTGTATTGCTTTCTTTTTTCTTTACGGCCCGCAACCGGCAAATCCACTGGCCCGTTTTCGGCCAATACGGCCAATCTCCGAAACTGCCCGCCGCAGGCTCGAAATTTTAATTTTAAGTATGGTGATAATGCAAAAATCGCATAATTTTGCATTAATTTTGCTATTTTCATATTAAACGTCACGGCCCGCACCCATACATCCCATCGGCCCGCATTCGGCCCGGAGTGGTGAGCTACGGCCCCGGGCCGGCCCGCCACGGTAAGCAATATACCCTGGGTGCTGCTTCTACATGCACGGCACCACAATCCACCACTCACTTGGCAGGTCGGCTTGTCCTGCCACCATAGCCCAGAAGGCTGACATATGGGTCAAGCACCGCAACCCAGCAATGTCTATTCTGCGAAAGGCGGGTGAACCCGCCGTAACACGTTGTTACTACGGCGGGTTACCAATACCTAGGCATTTCTACGATATCGCGCGCGTAATCGACTTCGGGCAAAAAGTACGAACAACAGGCGTTTATCAACCCTCACTCAAAATTACCCAAAAAACGTTGCGAGAACTCTTGACACTTTGGTCTGAGGATTGGTAATCGAGTTCGGGCAAAAAGTAGGAACAACAGGCGTTTATCAACCCTCAAAATTACCCCAAAAAGTTGGCAAGGCTCCAGACACTTTGGGCTGAGGATTGGTCTATACCGATAGGGAAGTGCTCTAGATCGAAACTTAAGGTCACAACACATAAAACTTCCTTGAAATATTGTCACTTAGTGCCTTGGGACCACCACGTAGCCTACGCGGAGCAACAATAAACGAAGTTAGGGGTTAACCCGCCGTAATTTTTGGGCCAACCCGCCCTAACTTTGAACGCCATTTCAGCCCGGTGTACCCATCCAAGTAGCAGAAATTACAGTTTCCACACACAAAACTAACTACCATAAACATTGACAAGCATGGGTTGTATGCGATATCTCGAATTATCAAGGATATTAGGGTGCTCGAATATCGCTCTTTATAGGTATTGTTAACCCGCCCTAAAATTAGTAGAATAGACAGCAATGCACTATGCTGGCAGGAACCGGGTCAGTTTCGGCGGCACCTCCTCTGCACCACCTCCCCCGAGGCAGCCTCCACCGCCCTCCCCGCAGCACACAGCACCTCCAGTTGCACCCCCACCGGCTGCACCCCCACCTCAGGCGACCCACACCGCCACGGCAGTACAGGCACCTCCGGGACAGGCTACACAGATCCCAGGTGTGGCACTGGAGGTGTTCCAGCAAGAGTTGGGTCACATCAGGGCACAGCTGGCGGCACTGGCAAACACACGCCCCGGTACGGCACCGCCTGCAGCCGCACAGCCAGCTACAGCACAGCTTGGACAGGCGCGCCAGCCACAAGCCTCCACTCAGTCGGCGCAGGAAACACCTACGGCTGTTCCACACCAGGCACAGCAGCAGGACCTAGCCTCTCAACAGTCTCTGCCCGCTGACCACCGGGACACCCAGCAACCCCAGCAGCAGCGACCCACAAATGCAGCAGCTGCCTATTCCAGCCTCCCTCGTCGTCCCACAGACTGGAGTGACGAGGAGGAGTACCCCGCCCTCAGAGACCCCCCAGCCTCACAGCAGTGGGCACCGCCTGCCGCACGTGACTCCCTGATGGTGTTTCATACACCCAACCCATACCACGCCTTGCAGATCGAACCAGCCCCCACTGATTCACCGGCCAGCCACTGTCACGGCCAGGCCCTGCAACCTGCTCTCAGCTCTCGACATACCCCACAAGCTGACCCTAACCCCACCCCCCCCCGCAGCAGGCCCCACAGCAGCCGCCTCAGCAGCCGCCTCAGCAGCCGCCTATAAGTGGCTACTGCCCGGCGGTTGAGTACTCTCTTGAGTACCGAAGGAAACTATGTTGAACGGCCATTATTAGACTCGACTATAAGGGTCAATTGACATCTCTTAAAATTCATTCAAGACCCTTTTGAATTTGTCCAAACACGACTACGTGTCATGGCTGAGTTTAGCCGCCTTTACTTGCAGTGCGAACTTGGGGGGTAAAATGCCTGAAAATAATTTATTTTCTTCGGTACTCTCTTGAGTACCGACGACAAAATACCTTGCTAGACATGCTTGTTGGCCTCAAGAGGTCGAATAAACCACCACCCTTTTACTTTGAGATGTATTCTAAAAGTTTGTAATGTTGATGCCCACTAGGATGCCGTTTAGCCACACACATCTCAACCTCCGAGTAGTAGTCACTAAAAGAACTTGGACTTTCCCTGATTTTGCGTCTTAATTTTGGGTAAACTTTTCAAATGCATGCACCCTGATGGTTGAAAAATTCCGCGAAAATTCCCAGATATAGTTTGAAGTCATATACAAACATCGCTATGCTTACTATTGGTAATATATCACACAGATCGCATGATATGGGCCACGCAAAACTGAGATTTTTGTCATTTCGTCCCATACTTAAGGAATCCGGAGTTGAGCCCGTTGGTGCGAGTCATGCATCGCGCAGCAAACCGGGCCATGCATAGCGGGCCACACATCGATCCATGTATCATTATTATGTATGTCTTGAATCCAAGCCACGGTATAGCTCAGTCAGTTCGAAAATCCGCCCGAGAAAAATTATCAAAGACTTGAAGACTTTTTCTGCAAAAATGGAAATTTCAAACCTGCAAAAATTGTTCCCCATGTGACAATATGCATGCATCGCGAACACTGCACGTGGTTTGTCGACCGATGGGGCACAAGGCAAGTTAGTTTAGGTCCTTAAGGTGCTATGATATGATTGGCAGGCCCCCCCCATCACGTTCAGGGCCTGAAAAGAATATTGCGGCTCGAGTACTCAAGAGAGTACTCGACGCGATTTCAGTACTCTCTTGAGTACTGCCGGGCAGTAGCCATAAGCAGACACCACAGGACGCCTATACAGCAGGCACGACACTCCTTGGCTCGTTCTCAGTGGGACAGTCAGACTCCGGACCTACACTCACCTCCGGTTCATGTGCTCAGTCCAGTGGTGCCTCCAGCTCCGGCTCCTATACGTCCAGGAAGCGGAGAAGGTACAAACAGAAGCAGAAACAGAGACATGCTCAGCCACAACTTCACCGATCAGCCAACACTCAGACTGACCCCACAGACTACACCACTACCTCAGCCCAAACAGCCATTTTCATGGACTGTAACTCACAGATTGCCACACAGACCGAGTCTGCCGAGCTTCAGGCTCCTCCACAGGTGACCACACTCCACAGGGAGTCACCCTCTATGGAGCTCCCACAGGGAGCCTTCACCAGTGCGCCCAACCCTGCCCCCCAGCAGCACGGCACCCCACCTCTTCAGGCAACCCTCCCTGGTGAACCCCTCGGCTCAGACTACACCAACATCTCCTCCACCGTTGTCCCGCTGATCCACTACTACTACTCAGCTTCAGCAGCTCTGTGGATGTTCACAGCAATGGTTGCAGCAGTAGTAATCATCCTGTACCGGTGCTCCCAGTTCACACAATCCCTCATTCAGGCTCGGCACCCGGCCCAGACGAGATGCCCCCCCTTTCGGGCCACATACGGTAACACTACCTAGAGACTCTGCCTGGGCGCTGACATCCCACCTCAGTCACAGCCCGACGGCTGACTCACTGTCCTTCACCTGGCCAAACCCCGAACACCACGTCACCACCCACCTTACAGGCTCCGGTGGTGACACCAACCTCGGCTCTGCTCCTGGACACCACACACCTGCACCAGGTGGTGATCCCGAGCGGCCCATCACCACCCACCTCACAGGCTTCGGTGGTGACGCCAGCCCCGGCTCTGCTCTTGGACACCACATGCGCACCTACATCCGGTGGTGATCCCGAACAACCCGTCACCAACCACCCCACGGGCTCCGGTGGTGACACCAATACCGACGTCATCACCCACACAACAAGCACCGGCTCTGACACCGGCACCACCACGGCTCCTATGGCTTTGCACAGGGACCCGGAGGATGGCACCATTCCCTCCGAGGTCCCCACCGTCACCGCCATGAGAGACTCTGGCGGTGGTACCGAAGCACACCCGGACTCAGATATGGCAGACAGGGGCCTGGGAGACGACACTCTTCCTCCTAAGGCCCCCACCGCCACCACCATGGGTAGCCCCTCATTTGTGTCGCACGGGGTATTTTATTTGTCGTGTCGCAAAAGATTCGTTTATATCAACGACGCTTCGCAGCTTTTTCAGAAATATGCTGTTTTTCATTTCGTTTCCCTTAAAGGAGCGAAACAGGTTTCCTGGAAAAAAGTGACATCAACAGGCCACACCGCAGGAGCTGTCCCTCAAAAATTATGCCGTTGGAAATTTTTCGAAAATCTTCTGCCCATGTCAGCAGTCCTACCCCGGATTGTGTCGAGCGCTCGCGCTTTACCGGCCAATCATGATACGATAGCATCTCAGCAGTCCTACCCCGAATTGTTTCGACCGTTCGGTCGTAACCGACAACGAGAGACACGTTTAACAATTCAAAATTATACCACGAAGATATGCGGAATTTCCAATTATGAATTTGTCGCAACACTTCTCTAACAGGTCTACCGATCTCAGGAGTCCTGCCCAGGATTCTCTCGATCGATCGTTAGTAACCGACAACGCAAGACACGGGTAGCAATTCCATATTTTACCCCGAAGATATGCGGAATTTCCAATTATATATTATTTACGCATCTCGCAATTCAAGATCATCTCACCACTCCTACAAGTATCGGGAGACACGCGGCGCGGCCCCGACAGTGCCCCCGCCGACACAAATGGATATGATATGATATGATATGATATGATATGATATGATATGATATTCTGGCAAACGCCTCATTCTTCCTCAAGGTCTCATCCTGCGCCTACCTGCAGTCTCAGCGGCTTGTATTTTTGTTTGACTAATGTTTTTTTACGCGCTACTGTTCTTTGTCGATATTTCATATTGACCATGTTTTCGTGTGCATGCGTGGAACCCGGCGGGGGGGGCTTCCTGCGATGTTCCTACATGAGCCGCATCCCGCCAGCAGCCGATTCTAGTTTCCTGCGATATAGGGATATTTGGAGACCGTCGGGCGTCTTTACATTCCGCCTGACGGTTTGGGCTCAATTCCCAAGAATTCTTCTTTCCTGAGCAGTGATTTACTTTTGCAGGTTGCCGTGTATGCTGTGCCTTTTTTGAAGCCGCCAGCAATGCTGCTGGCGGCATCCGTGTTTCCCACATGCCCTTCTAAAATTATGGGATGCTCGGAGACCGGCGGGTTTCTTTACAGCCCGGCGGTTTGGGTTCGATTCCCAACATCTTTACTGACCAGCGTTTCGTATTTTTGCAGGTTGCCGTGCTGACGCTGTCCTTCTTCTGAAGCCGCCAGCAACGTTGCTGGCGGCGTTGACTTCCGTTGCCCTGCATTGTTTACGCAGGTTGATTTCTTGTAGTAATTTCAGACCTCCTGTTGAACTGGTCCTAGTCTGCTGTCAAAATTAAGATATCTGGTGAGTAACCTTCCACCCGAGGACGAAGTACCGGCTGTCGGTATATCGGGTTTGATTCCAATGTGCTGACAGATTCCGTGTTCGTGTGTTGCAGGCGGGGAACGGCATAGATTTCGATATTTTTACCTGTTGCTAACTTTGTAGGCCAGTTTCACCTGTTGCCTTGGACTGGTGAACCCTTTAAGTAGAAGCCTAGTCTAGAACGAATGTGTAAAACAATATTAACTGTGTCATATTTTAAGTTGTGATTTGTGAATGCCGTGAATGTTTCTTGAATATGCTTGCTTGCTATACCTGTTTGCCTGTGCTAGCATGCATATATTTGTATAGCATCATCCAACTAACGATTTAATAGAGTGCGTTGTATATCATTCGCGTGGTGCTATTTATTTAATAAGTGTGTATTTCAAGTCATTATCGCGGTACTATTCGTTTGTGTTCCCCCTGGCTTATTTTCATTTTCGGAAATTTTCTGTGAATTTTCACGACAGAAATGAGCGTGGTCCTCATGATTGTCGCACCTGCGACAGACATGAGCCCCCAGCTCATTTCTGTCGCACGGTATAATTCCAGTCTGTCTTGCGACACGACAAATAAAATACCCGGTGCGACAAATTTGAAGTGCTACCACCACCATGAGTGACTCTGGGGGTGGCACCGACACACTGGAAGGGGTACACCGGGCCTGGGCAGACTACTACAGTGACACAGACAGCACGCCCGACCTCACCCCGGATTCCTCAAGCAACGACTCAGATGACGAGGGCTATCCACCTATCCACACGCCTCAGTCCGAGGAACAGCCAGCCGCCACCGCAGCGCCCACGGACACAGGCGCAACACCCCCTCAGAGTCACCAAAACACTTTTGATATCTACCGATGGGCAGCAGCTGCATCCACTGCCCCGCCGGCAACCTTTACCTTCCCGCCCCAGTCCACCTCACGGGACACCTCACCCGAACCGTTGAGGCAACCTAGCACCACACAGCCCACACCATCAGCTCCAGGTGGTCTCACTCGACACCACAGAGCAGGACCAGTCAGTGGTATGCCACATACCTCCTCACCAGTGGCAGACACATAGATGAGGACCTCGACCTGTCCGGTTGTTATGATGATTTTAATGATCATCAACACGACCATGGACAGCAGGATTGACTATCTCATCCCCTGGCCGGCAGCGACCAGGGGAGTAACACGGCCTGCACGGGTCACAAATTCACCGACCCACTCAGTGACGACGATACAGTACTCTTCCCTTTCTATGAGAAGGGACGGAGACACCACAGCACACATAAAGAGCTCGTAGTAGACTCTGGAGCCTCACACCTCCTGTCCTCCTCCTTAGTGACCGACAGTTGTTCACCCAGATAGCACCATGTACGTCCAGCCTCACGACAGCCTCCTCCACCGATTTCACACCAGCTGGTATAGGTACAGACTCCATCGACTTCCAGTACACTGACGGCACATGGACCACACTGGCATTCCCTGACTCTTACTATGACCCGAGCGCTCCTAACCCGCTCTCGGTCAGACACATGGTGGGTTCCACTCACCAGACTTCATATCCCTCGTCTGGCAGCATGAGATGTGCATTTTCGAGCTCCACGACACAGGCCGGGACTATATTGTCCACCCCCAGAGATGGAGACCTACACTCCAGTCAGCTATGTCAGCAGCTCAGAGGAGACCACTCCTACAACCTCCACCTTCAGAACTGGCCGAGACACTACATTCTGAAAGGGGGTCGAAAAGTCCGCTAAATAATTTTTCAATTGACACGGTGCGCGACGTTCGATTACGAAACGATTCTATTTTTTTGAACGCTCCAGAATATTTATTCCTGCCACGGCATAAAGGATGCCTCGTGACGCAGAGGGATCGATTATCCCCTCGACGTATGACACCGCGTTGACGCGAATCTGGTATGACTCTTCCCATTCCGTCGAGGATCCGATTTCGTGATGTTTCACCCTGCGTGCGTGAGTCACGCGTCCCTTCGTGTAACCTTCCGTGTGCACTTTATACTCTTTTTAGAGGGTTTAGAGCTCGACAAAATTCACTTCGTAGCGCGATGTCTGAGTCCGACAGCTCTGAAGAAGCAGACATTCCCTTGATAGAACGCTTTCGACGCCAGAACAGGGCAACAAATGATGTTCCAATAGTTGTTGAAGTCGACTCCAGTTCGGACGAAGAAGTTTCGTTGGCTGAACGTCGCGCGAGGATCCTTAGATTAAACCGGTCAGCTCGCGCGACGCCATCAGCCGAAACCGCAGCAGCGCAACTTAAAATTGGTCACAAGAAACCCTTGATATCCGTCTTAAGGAACATGATTATGTGTGCCCAAGACGATTACGTAATTTCGGCTATGTCTGCGCGTTCGGGACTCGCAATGAGTCGGGTCCCAGACGTTTCTTGTTTGACTATGCACTTAGGACAACTCCTAGTGATACAGAGTCCGAACTCAGGGCCTCAGCGCAGAAGGGAATGGTATTTCGCGATTGCCTAGAAGTTCTATCCTGAAGGTATGTACGTTCCCACTTATATCATTTCCTCATTTCCTCGTTTACTAAACCCGGTCTGCGTCAATGACGGATACGTTTGCACCGCGTTGAGTATGTCTGCCTGCGTCGCGTTGAGTATGTGCGTATTCTTTCTGCGTGTGTTGCGCCCTTTGATCAAGTGGTTCTCGCGCACAGGAATATATCACAATGGGAAGAAACATGAGCTCTCGGCATTAGCAGTCTGGAGCGAGGAGGAGATCAAATTGCGCCCTGGCTGCGAGGACGTAAAAGCTTCTTCTCCGCGTACGGTATTCATGGGCCAGCGACTCGAGTACGTGCAAGCGCGCACTGTGGTTGGCACGACACTCATCTACCCGCCTTTTATGGATAACGGATATGAGAACGAGTTCACCTACGACTCCGTTTACGACGACGCCTTGATTGAACAAGTTGCACAACATTGAGCAACCGCTCACCTCTCGTGACGCCCACCGCCGTCAGTTCATTTCTGCAATGAAGATGCTCCGTTTGTCCGTTCTTCGAGTACACACGGTTTGCCCGCTACCTATTCACAGAAACTTAGCACACCGCTTTCCCGTTCTTTTCCCTGTCAGCCGATCTGTTTTTCTTTCTCAGGGAACCATCGACTGGATGGTCCGCCGCTCCGCATACAGAGAGTTTGCCCAACACAGCCCCCACGGAGAATGCCATACCGACCTGTACACGGACGGCACTCCATACCCCGAGGGCAACACACAGTGCAAGCATTACCACTCACTGCAGGACCCGGCAGAGGACCACCTCTGGGCCGGCAAGGCTTTCTGGGCTAATCCTCCCTACATGAACTCCCTCATCCATAGGATGCTCAGGAAGATGCTCCATGATTTCTGGACAGACCCCAATAACACCTCGTATACGGCGGTCCTCCGGAAATCCACATCCGCAGCATGGTGGCCTCTGACATACCATTTTCAGGAGATCGCACACATCCCGGCAGGCACACCATCCTTCTTCTCCCGACCCAGATCCGGTACATACTCTCCGGAGAACCTCACGGACGCTGGGGAGGAGGGCGGAGCAGACAGAGTGTTCATTCAGGGTGCCCCCTTCGACACCATTGTCCTGTTTAAGGATGCCACCACCCGTATCAGAATGGACCCGCATCAGTACCTGCACTCTTGCCTCGGTCACTACTCAGCCGCCTACATAGCCCATCTATACATACAAGCAGGGTCATCGTTTTGCAGTTCCTCGGGACAGACTTTCTATGAAGACCCTCCTCACCCTTATGACACAGGTAGGCCGGTTGCGCCCACTGTGACAGCAGCAACGGCAAGAGACCCGGACCATTTGATGTTTACCACAGACCCACTGCCCTCGTCACCATCACCACAGGTGCTGTTAAGTGGGCCGAGGCAGAGCCCTTCCAGCACATATTTGCAGACATCTGGGGCCCCTGCCAACCACCAGGCTTCGGAGAGGAGGTATACATCATCAGTGCTTTCAAGTGCCCTGCCACTAAGAAAGCCTTTGCCTTCGCCTCGTCTACAAAAGGGGGTCAGCACCTCCACCTGCAGACTGTTCTAGACGACATCAGATCATACGGGCACAACCCGAAGAGCATCACCTTTCACACAGACAATGCCACCGAGTACAGTAATCACCCACCTTTAAGAAAACCGTAAATTCCAGGTCAGCCAGCTTTTCTCATCAACTTGGGTACCCCCCCGCCAGCGCCAGCGTCCTACATGGAATCTGTTAAGAATAGTGACCGCGATCTTTTAAGCCAGCCAGCACATTCCATAGCCATCCACGTGCCATCCGTACATAGCCAGCCACATTTCTTAAATTTTTCAAAACCTAGAAAATGGACCCTGAGATTTATTCCGGGTGAAAGTATAAAACTGTAGTTACGTATGAACTTAATCATCATATCGTACTGTGCCTCGATTTTTGCAGAGTTTTATTAAAAAATCTAATAAAAATAGCATCTGTTTACACCATTTTGGTAAAATTTCCAGCCTAGATTTCTTAATATATGAAATGTATGAAATGCCCCTTAAGCTAGGCAGCCAGCACCATATTTCTTATTTCAGGGTGATTCCATAAAGGAAAAAGGTGCCAGGTATTGGCATCGAGATGGCGAAGCAAGACAAGTTCTTGAAGAACCGAAGAGTTCCGAGAGGACGCGTCTTCGCTTCAAGCATGAACTGAACAGCATGCGAGCATCAATGGCTATATCGACCAGCCGATGCGGGTAGTTCACCCAATGCCCTCGGGTTCACAACCCGATGGTGGTAACGCGTATGACGCGTGCGGGCATTGAGGTAATATGAGGAGCATTGTGCTCATGCAAGCACTTCTGGACACCAGAGCGCTGCACTCATACCCCACCAAGTATTATCGCGTGTTGCTACAGTTCAATAGCAGCCGCGTTGTTTATCAGGTTCATATAGAACCGTGGCAGTGGTATTCTCCGTTCAGGCGAAGAACGAGGACACAAGTGTGTGTGCAGCAGACTTGATATATTTGTATATAGATTTTGTATACTGTGTGACAGGTTCCGCACATACATATCGGCGCGACATAGCTCGCATACAGGTTGTATACACATATATCGAATATCTACACGCGTACGACAGCACTCGCTGCAATATCGTCAGCGAACGGCGGAGTGCGCAATAAATCATCAGCGCGAACATATTCGCAGCTAACAGCATTCACAGCAATATCATCAGCAAATAAATAGCGACAAGGTGTGCGCACGAGCGTACGACTCGCACATATATGCTGTCAACATTTCGCAGGGTTGGTACGGTATGCGAGAAACAGGCGCGCGAACGAAAAATGATCGTCAGTATGTATGATTCGCATCAACTGCGACAGGGACGCACGAAATTTCGTTATCAGCGCAATTGCATTCATACCATGCGACAGACACCGGCGACAGCGACATACTGTGCGAAATAGATTGGCGACAGCGATGTTCGCAAATAATCCGCACGAATCGTTCAGTGCGACGCACACATATGATGATTTCGCTACTCGCAAATGATCCGCACGAATCGTTCAATACGGCGCGCACGCACGGTGATTTTAGCTCGTACAGTGCGACGCACGCCTGCGATGATTTTATCTTATGCAGGGGACGCACGATTTGTGGACGCATGATCTGTGGTGCATCTACATGCAGCGCGACATACAATATGTGTTACGCGCGGACATAGCATGCAATCACGATGTTCATTCAATACTTCGCAGATGTACATACAATACTTTGCAGTTGGACGCACCGTTTTGCACCAGATGAACATATGATGCTGCGCAGCGATAATGTGTGTTATACCAATCATCAGCATACACACATATGCTGTGCAATAATAGTGTGCAATGTCATCATCATTTCACACACATACTGTGGTATACACCATGCAGCACAATACCATACTGTCATTATTGTAATAACATGCTGACAGTGAGTGACAAGTTAACACACTTATGCCACTAATCACAGGTCATCATCACTATCACATACTGCAACTTGCTATTATACTGTAATTTGTGCACCAATCACACTGTGATAATAATCAGTTTGGTCACATATACTTAGCACACATGCACACATATGCATATACCAACCCGATCACGATAGCGGTTGGCATACACATCATGTACCAACAGTGTAACATAGAGGTATTTGCAAGAATTAAAAAGTAAGGACTTATCTTGAAATCATCATTTAGTTCTGTTGATCGATTTGATGACTGTCTGTCCGCGCCTAATCGACCATGGGCTTGTACCCCATGGAACCGGGGGTTTATCCAGCAATACAACTATGCTACACTGTAACATGCATATCTTACATACATGCTAGATTTTGCATCAAATACCATTTCGCATACCTGCTGTGCAAGTATAGGCTATAAATGAAATCCAATTGGTATAAGGTGCCAGTCTTGGTCATTACGACAGTAATTAGCTCAGTTATTCCTGACGGAGGATTTGGGATGGAATAACTGTTCTACTGTTGATCAAGATGGAATACACACCGGAGCCACTTGTGAAAATATACCAATCAACTCATCATCCATCATGATGAGAAGTGCAGGATTACAACTTACTAATCAAATTGATATGCATCATACTTGTTATATGCTGTCCAGTGGTATACAGACTATCTTGTATGATTAATTACTATCAATTTGCTTAAGTGTACTAAATCAGCAAGTACCTGCACAATGCACAATCACTGACATTACTATGTATATATATTTACATTCACTTATTCAGTAAGTGAAATGATCAACTATAATATCAACTACATGTATGATAACATAGATACCATCCAACAAACACATGTGCGTGTTGGATGTCAGTGATGGCGATAGCTAACAAAGGTAACAGGATAAATCCACATGCTGAAGGGCTGGATAGAGAATATCTCCAGACCCGAAGGCAGTATACAGTGTTCACTAAGCAGCTGGTCACTGCTGAACACTGTCCATACCTTTTCACTATCGTTGGAGCAACACCATCGTCTACATTGCATTCTGACAGTAGATACAGTTCTGATCACTTCAAATGCATGTAATAAATCTCACAGATCAGTATTCATCTTGACAGCTGATAGAGGTTATCACAGACATTGCGCTGATTCATTGTTCGAGCTTTGCTCTGATTTACTTGGAATCTGAAGATATCATTTTGACACTCTTTCGGTGCACTGCCATATGCCCAAGTAAATAGTAGATTACTATGAGCATTTGCTCAAGTTACTTAGTATCTGGATGGTAATGCCATCCAGAGTATTGTCATGGATCCAACAAAGAGATAAAGCAGACCTCCAGCAGGCCCATTCGTGGGTAGGCAACGTGATCGACAGCCACTGACAGGCGACTGAACCGAGGAGTAAGTCTCGCCTTAAGCTTCTGGCTAAGGTTATCTAAGGAGTTGACAGTCCTAAGTAAGTAATAAATCAACTGACAAGTTATCACTTAAGTGACTGCACTTAACTGTTGATACACCTACATATACATATTAGGGTTTGGTCTATTTGTCATGGGTTTAAACCCAATGTACCAAATATTGACCATACATATATCTTCACATAACAACATGAAAAATGTCAATTTCCATTTCATGTATTCAGGTGAGATATATCACAGAGGTGTAACAGATGTATACATTATAGTATACACTGAAGCTCATACACACTGAAGTAAAAAAGTGGTGGAAATGGGTGAAAATCTCACACGTTAGATTTGAAAATGAAAATTCGGGTCCAATTTTTTTCGCTGATCCAATTTTTCTCCTATCAATGGTATATGCAAAATTTCTGAGCACTTGTAACACCCTAAAAATCACATGATAAAACTTAGGGGTGCAACGTACATCTCAGGTATCACGTGATAAGCAGTGACATGCTGAATGCAGTTTTGCTTTATTCCTTAGGAAACATGCATACTGCTCAAATTTGATATAATTAGGTGTTACCGATACCATGCAACACCCTAAGGTCACTGCAGGTGATGAGGGTCATAGTAACCCGTAACACCCTAAAATACCACTGAATACTAGTGAACAACACTGTATTTGGCATTGTGGTCGTACTGAAATCAGCACATGCATGACTAATATTTCGGGCAACAACCCAAGAACTGTAGGGCAACATCCCAAGAACTGTACAGCTGCTTCCTATAAGGATTGCATGCTATTTAATGAGGTAATAGGCAATTGACAACTGCCTATGGTTTTCACACTTCCTTGAGGGGGGAAGAAGGTGGAATCATGTATATACTCACCTCATTTATATCAATGTACAAATATAATACATGTACAATATATATATATATCTCACACACATCCATTTTAAAGGTTTTGTTGGTGTGGTGTTTTGTTTTAGATGGCAGAAATACCAGCTATAGATCAAGATCCGTCTAACTGGTACTTCGACATTCTGGGTTCTTATGATCACTTCAGCAGATTCAAAATACCTAAATGGTTAACTGGTTATGCTGACACTCAGACCCGGTATGATCACATAGGATATTTCGATGCCATCAGCAGAATGAAGACAGACATGAGTCGGTACAGAGATCCAGAGACTGAGCCTCAGGAACCAGAGGAGGAGTACACGGAGGATCATGCTCCGCCTGTATTTACAGATCCAGATGATCGTCAGGTCCTCGCAGCATCAGTTCCAGCCGCAATTGTTCCCAAGGTGAAAATGAATCCACCGAAGGAGTACAAAGTCGGACAGGATGCGGAGGTCCGGATGGAGACAGTGGACAGATATTTTCAGTTCACATATCCAGGTGCACCAGATAGATAAGGATCTCATCACAGTCTTCCTCACATTCCTACAGAATAATGCCAGACACTACTTTCATGTCGTGGCTAAAACACCTGATGCCACGTATGAAAATGTCAGGAATACATTCCTCAGGCAGTTCGGAAATCCCCACAAGCGATCAGTTGCCAAAAAGCATTTAATGGCACTACAGCAGGGTAACCAGACTTTCGCAGATTACCTACGCACATTCACATCACTGGCTTATTTAGCATCAGTTGATTTGGATGATGTCCTGATCAAGGACAGGTTTGTCAGTAATATGGAATCAGACCTCAGGAAACAGTTCCATCTCAGGTTCCTTACAGAAGAAGAAAGGAATAACTTGTCGTGGGCAAAAACCACACAAGTTCTGCTCGACTTGAATTATGTAGTTCATTCGAAGCAGGCAGAGACCCTTCACTATAGGGGGCAGAAGGAACAGTCAGGAGGTCCATCCAAGAAGGATAAGGATAAGGGTCGTGGCAACAAGCCATATGACCGTGCCAATCAGAATCGAGGCAATCAGAATCAGGCCAACCAGAATTCCCAGAAGAATAAAGGGAAAGGCAAAGGAAAAGGATCAGCATCATCTCCTTCCCAGTCTTGTCAGCGTTGTGGTCGTACTAATCACACCAAAAAGGATTATTTCGCCACCAGCACAGCAGATGGGAAAGCCATACAAGGCAATCCTCCAGCTCCCAATCCTAATCGTCAGTACAATCAGAACAGAGGACAGCAGCAACAGAATAATCAGGGTGGTAAAAGTGAGTCTGACAAACTCCTAAAAACAGTCAACACCCTGGTTAAGGAGCTCCAGAATCAGCAGAGCATCAATGCAGCAGTCGCAGCTCCAGCATCAGCTCCAGCTCCTCAGGGAAACTCTCCGGGTACCGGGCAGGTACCAGTGATGAGGACTCCCCGATAAATCAGCCTGAAAATGCCACTGAAGCAAGTGGCCGGGTTGAGACTATCTCAGAAGAAGTCCTATCCAGTCTGACACTACAGTTCCAGCAGATGGATACTCCCTCAGACCATATGGCTAGTACCCGACATTTTAGTCCTTCCCAAAGGACTAGGCGGATATGCACATAACTCCTTGAATATTGGGCCCTAGACCTCAACCCTGTGCTTGGAAAAATCATTTGGGACCCGGGCAAGGTGTCTATCATAATAGGAACACGTATTTCCATGATTTGGTACGCCTAATCGAGCCGCAGTTTTAGGGTATATTTTGTTGTAAATTTAATTAAGTTCACTAGTCCTTCAGGAAGGACTAGCCGCGGTATCGTCAAAAATGGCCCATTAGATGGATAGGGGGTGGTGTACCACCACCCACACATCAAGTTTATGATCCAATGTAAAGGTTCATAACCGTAAATGGCTTATAATGACGATATATTATGCTCTCAACGCATGGCAAACACCACCACTAAGACGAAAATGCCGAATTGTGACAGTTTTCGACCCAAAATTCGAGCAAAATATTCAATAACACGCGCCCTAATGGTTGGAAATTTCCCTAAAAAATTACCGAGGTATAGTTTGAAGTCATATGTATGCATCACTATGCTCACTATTGGTGATATGTCTCATATACCGCATGATATGGGCCATGCAAAGCTGCAATTTGGGCAATGTGGCCCCATACTTAAGCAGTTCCCGCTGATATAAATATGACAAGTACCACCGAGCAGTAGCCGTATAGCGACCAATGGCATAATCCCAACTCGCCGCCACGCCCACCTTTCATTCGGTAGGCTTTACTTGTGCAATATTACCACTTGCGGCACTTATCTGACACGTAGAGATCTCCCCAAAAAATCATGAAAAACAGTTACTGAAATCAGCTCACCAGTTTTCTTGGACTGACTAGAAATATGGGGGTACATGCCACTTGCGCATCCAACGACATCAATATACGTGGTCCCCTAATCAATCAATGGCGGGCAAAGGGACTTGATTTAGGTCATATAGATGATACCTGAACGGTACCAGGGTCACCACCATCGGCTAGAGCGTCTAAAAATTCCGCCGCGCTAGTCCTTCACCAAGGACTAGATTTCAGTTTAGTCCTTCAGGAAGGACCGTCGGGTACTAGCCACATATCGCACAGATGCGATCACAGACAGCACAGCTGAAATCACAGAAGAAGCTGTTGCTGTATAAAGGGAAAGTATATGGACAGAGTACTGATATCTTGATAGACCCAGGAGCTACATCGTCATTCATCGACAGACAGTTTGCTTCTCAGCTTGGTATATCACCATCAGACACATCATCATTCTCAGTGGGGTTGGCTGGAGGAAGCCAATTACCATGTACATCCTATCTTCCCAATGCTACATTCACGCTGGGTAAGTATAAGGATTCAGAAGATCTCTATGTTATTGACATGAAACCCTTCACAGTCATCCTGGGACAGGATTGGTAGGAGAGAAGGAACCCACACATTGACTTTCAGTCCAAGAACATGACGATCACCAAGAAACACTCATCAGGTTCCAGTGTTCGTACAGTTCTATCCAGAGTTGAACAGACTCCAGATTCAGATGGCCTTCCTGAAATGGAATTGGTCAGTGCCACCACTATGAGGAAGCACCTACGACGTATACGATCCAGTGGGTCGGCTGAAGAAGCCGTAGCTTATCTCTTTTTTCTCTCAGAGGTCGATGGTGAGTTGGTCATGGCAGCTGCAGACTCAGACACTACCATGGAAGACCCAGAGGTCACAGCAGAACGTGATCGTGTCAGAGAAGACTTTTCAGATATTTTCCAGGAGGATCTTCCAGCTGGCCATAGGCCAGAACGGTTTGAAGGTGGATATCATCGCATCAACATTGAACCTGGGCATAAGCCACCATCACAGCCAGTTCGTACCATTCCAGTGCCTATGATGGAGGAGCTCAAACGACAGATCATCAAATATGTCGAGCTGGGTATCCTTCGTCCATCATCATCACCATATGGGTGCCCAATCATTTTCGCTCCCTAAGCCAGGGGGGAAGTGGAGGGTGTGCTGTGATTATCGAGCCCTTAATAATATCACCATAAAGGACACGTATCCATTGTCACCTCATGATACCCTTCTTGAACAGCTTAAGGGGGCACGCTGGTTCATCAGCAGATTCGATTTCAACCAGTTTTCCCATCAGATACCCATCCATCCAGACGACATTCATAAGACAGCAATTCGAACTAGATATGGTTCGTACGAGTGGACAGTAATGCCCTTCGGGTTAACTAACGCTCCTGCGACCGCTCTCCGTGTTGGAAACCGAGCATTCTTGCTTTGACTTCATTGATCAGTTCTTAGTCATTTTCATGGATGACACCATAGTGTACAGTCCAGATTTTGACACTCACGTGAAGCAAGTTCGCCAGTTCTTACAGCGCTGCAGAGATCATCAGTTCTACACCAGGCCTTCTAAGGTTGAGTTGTTCGTCAGATGCATCGACTTTATCGGACACCACATCTCAAAGGCAGGCCTTTCAATCATTGAAGACAGAATCCGTGCAGTCATGGCTATTCAGCCTCCAGTCAGGGAAGATATCTTCCGTTGAGCTGGTACGGCCCCAAATCAAAAATTCTTTCGGCCCGCCTTCGGCCCGCCCGGTCCAAACTAAAAAATGCCCGCCGCGGGCGCGAAAATTTTAATCTTAAGTATGAGAAAATGCAAAAATCGCAAAATTTTCATCAAATTTTTAGAAGTTTGCGCCAAATTGGTTCGGCCCCAAAGCAATTTCTCTTTCGGCCCCTCTTCGGCCCGGGCCTCATTTTGGCGACTCACACAGGTCGGCCCGGGGCCGGCCAATCGGGGTAAGATATCTTCCCTGCCTCCAGTGTCCTATGGTCCAACCGTTGGTAAGCAGCCTCTACGCCGTATGGCTAAAGATGGCAAGTCATCTCTTCGGTCATTCTTGGGCATGGTCGGCCAGTTTAGGAGATTTATACCAAAATTCTCCAAGATTGCCGAGCCGCTCAATCTTAAGGATAATGCAGAGTTTGTCTGGGAATCTGAGCAGCAGCAGGCATTTGATAATCTCAAAAGTGCCATCTGCCATGCTCCAGTACTACAGCTTCCAGATCAGAAACTGCCATATATTATGGAGGTCGATGGATCAGGCACACACGTTGGCCAAGTAGTATTGCAGGATCAAGGAAAAGGTATGAAGCCATGTGGCTATCACAGCGTCACTCTTTCTGATACGCAGAGACGCTGGCCTATTCCTGAGATCGAGCTATTTGCCATTGTGGAGGGCTTCCGGTTCTTTCGCCACATCTTACTGGGAGCTCCAGAGACCATTGTTCGCTCAGATCATCAGCCACTGGTTTATTTCCAGTCCAAATCGACAATAAGCCCCAAACCGGCGAGGTGGTTGGATGAGCTCTCCGAGTACAACTTTCGGATTGAGCACATTGCAGGCGAGAAGAATAAGGTTGCAGATGCACTTACACGCATTTCTGCTCTCTTTGAACTCGCTGATAGTCTGCAACATCACATTGCCTCATTGGCAACTTCATCAGCTGATATGACATCTTCAGACCCTACATTTATTGCTCTTATATCTGCATCATCGGGTCATCAGCTTCACGACATTATTATATCTCAGTATGATCGTGACACATTTGCACAATCTATATTATCCAAGCTGGCATCATCGACATCATCACAGACAGTCAGCAATTTCGAGCTCATTCAGGGATTGATCTATCGCAAGACCATTTTTTGGCAGACAGCTTTACATTCCACCTACTGCCAAAGTTCCTACAGATGACGGTGAGATCACACAGCTTCGCCACATTCTACTTCATGAGTGTCACTCAGCCACTATTTCTGGTCATGTAGGCAAAAATCGCATGCTTCATTTATTGCGTAGCCGATATTATTGGCCAGGAATGACGAAGGCAGCAATTCAGTACATTCGGGAGTACCCCGTGTGCCAACGCCAGAAAACGAGGAGACACAAACCTTATGGCCAGTCACATATACGATATTGTGTGCCTAAGACAAAATGGCTTGGTGTATATCTCTTGACTGGATTACTGACCTGTCTATCACCACTAACGGGCACGACAGTATATTTGTGGTAATGTGTCAATTCACTCATCGTTGTCATCTCATTCCCTTCAACATGACCTGGACTGCTCAGCGCACTGCTTCAATATATATGCAGCATATCTTCAAACTCCATGGTCTTCCGAGGAACATCATTTCAGATCGAGACCCCAGATTTACTTCTTC
Source organism: Cymbomonas tetramitiformis (assembly GCA_001247695.2). NCBI lineage: Eukaryota > Viridiplantae > Chlorophyta > Pyramimonadophyceae > Pyramimonadales > Pyramimonadaceae > Cymbomonas > Cymbomonas tetramitiformis. The sequence goes on along the minus strand of LGRX02025097.1, from coordinate 88,417 downwards.
ATTCTGGCAAACACTGTGGAAATCCACTGGTACGAGATTGTATATGACGTCTTCACACCATCCACAGTCGAATGCAAGCAATGAGCGAAGCCATGCCTTCATTGAGGACATCCTCAGGTATTTCTCATTTTGTTTGATGCATGATTCACCAACCTCTGGTTTATAACTGATTAGAGAGTATTTTTTATCCTCAGGTGTTGTTGCAATGATACTTCAGCCAATTCTTGGGAGGACAAGTTGCCTCTGGTGGAGTTTGCAATTAACAACACGGTTTCTGCTACGACTGGTTATACACCTCTTTATCTCGACTCGATGGCGCAGCCACTTTCGCCTCATGATCTGGCAATCACTATTCCGCCAGAAGCTCCTGTTCCAATACAGAATGCTATTCGAGATCATTTTGACCAGTACTCGGCTGTACATGCCAACGCGGTAGATAACATTTCCCGAGCAGCAGAGATCAACCAAGCCAGATTCAATAAGACTCACATGCCCCGACAATTTGCAGTAGGGCAGAAAGTTCTTCTACGGACTGAGTTTATTCAATGGACTGGTTTGACAGAGGCAGGCAGACACTTTAAGCAGCCATATATTGGGCCGTTTACCATATCTAAAGTTGTCAGCCATGGACGTGCTTATGAGCTAGATTTCGGGGATCTCGACATTCGTATCCATCCGGTTCAGCCTGTATCCAGAATAGAGTTGTATAATGACTCGATCCAAGCACCTTTGCCTCTGCCACAGATGATCACCGAAGAAGGGCAACCACTGTTTGAGATATCACACATTCTCTCAGATAAGATCACTAGAGGTGTCAAGTACTATTTAGTGCGATACGCAGGCTACGGCCCTGCTGAACATGGCACCTGGGTATGTATATGTCGATCATCTATATACCCTGCTCTTAATGTTCTGTCATTATGTTGCATAAGGAGCAGGAAATTGATCCTTCCTTGCTAAGGTGTAGTGAGCCTTGTACCAAATCATACCCTTGCACAGATACGCATACATGCGAGATATCATATCTGTGGATAAATAAAAACTGTTATGCTGCCTTTGCCAGACCGTGGTTTGTCATTCGGATCTTATGGCCAGTAATTCCGCAGCTACCGGAATACTGAGGTGGACGGAGTTGTGATCCTGAGTTATGATTGACATACATAACTAAACGAATTTCACATTAGTACGTTGTCGAATCCACTCTATGAAATGTTCGTCAGTGCGCGCGTACCGGACCGAAAAAAGGAGATTGGCAGTCGAGTGAGGATTTAAAGTGGACTTATAAAGACCCTCCGATATCTCGTAAGCATGGCCACTCCGTTTGCATTAAAACAAGCCTTATTCAAAAGGGGCTCTCCATTCTGCCTGTGATCCTACCGGGGAGTAAGCTCTCGGAGGGGAGGAAGGGGTGGATGCACTATATAAAGCCTCGGAAGATACCCTGAAACGTCACTCTGAAATACGAAACGCAATTCAAGGGGGGCTACATCCTAAGAACTGTAGGGCTATATGCCTAAGGTGAGGGTTTAAAGTGGACTCAGTTCCCCCCGATATCCTAAAACGCCTTGAGGGACGCCTCAAACAACAAAGACATCAAAGACATATACAAAGGTATGCACCCTATATTGTGAGGTCACAACTCTTCTAAGAGGGGAGATCTGTCAGGGATATGACCGATGACATATGTGTCATACGTGTCATAAATGCCATACATGCCATACCATGTCATGTCATGTCATATGTTATAATGACATACAGTCGTCGAGTATTGTCAGTACGGTCGACTATGACATGTACAGTCATGCTGGAAGTGGCACCCCGACTGTCATTCCTATAGTTAGGGTGTATGACTGCCACCGGTCCCGGAACCCTAGACCCCGAACATATAACGGGAAGAGACTGAGTATTCTCCCCGATTATCTATTCTGATTATCTACCACACCGAATATACAGTCCAGCTGATATATTCAGCAGGTTTGGTACCACGCACGCTTAATTTTACACTGCGACTTTGGCCATGATTGGCTAAACACCGACGCTTGGGATGGGGTGAGGGACCCGCGTTAGAGAGGTTTTCGGTACGGGCGGTATGGCTCAGTTACGGGCGCGCGGCTGACTGGACATGATTGGGGTGCGCGTTATGGCAGCTTGATTTCCGTGCAGTATCGTTGGGCTCAGCTCGCAGGGATTTTGTTGTTTCTGGTCGCTGGCACACCGTCCAACATTGATCACGTCCTTTTCGTCCCACACGACCGCGCGCAATTTGCTGTTTCCCCGATTTACCCTCGACGACCCGCCGCAACTCGCAAGCCGTCGCCCACACCGTAAGCCTCGCCTCGCATTATCCACCTCACCCTGTCTCTTTAGTCATTTCATCATGGGTACTTCTACAAGATCACACACTGCGGCCGCACGCCGCTCACTAGTTACCATTTTCGACGATGCCGCAGCCCGACATGCAACCACACCGGCCACTCCTACGGTTGCGGCTGCGCCGGCTGCCCAATCGACTGGGGCACTGTTCCTCGACGCGGTCAAACGTCTAGCGAAGGAGTCCTTCGACGAGCGTGCCGCCAAGCTCGTCATCAAGAAGGTGTACGACGACAAACATGGACGTTTTGATGGTACGGAATCAAACGTCAGCTCCGTTTTCGCCCGTCTGGTTCTGGCATTACGGGACATTTTCGTCACTGAGGAGTCCGCGTTTTCCTCTCTGTTCGACCTGGAGGATGCCACGTTGCCCGTTCGCGCCGAGGCGAACAAGCTACTATTTTCGACACTGGAATTCATCGTTGCTCCGGTGTCGCCCGCGGCAGACTGGATGGAGTCTTCGGCGGAGACACACCCGTTTGATGGGAAACGGGTGTTGCTGGAGGTCGCCAGAATGCTTCTGGATTCCGGCGGACCCTTTCAGGGCACCGCAGACCTTCTGGCCATCAAGATCAACCAGTTCGACCCGTCGCGGGCTATCGCCGCCTTCAACGCCGCTCTCCGGTCCGCTCGCCGGAAGAGCACCCTCGACGACATGGAGGTCAAGTCCTTGTTCATCAAGTCCCTCGACCCGGTTTTCTACGCCCCGGTCGTCAACCGGCTTCTGTTGCACGACCAACGTGCGGCGGAGTCCCTTGCCACCATTCAGCAATGGACCCGTGAGTGCTACGCACAAAACGGGGCGGATTCGCACGTCCCGCCTGCTACGCGCACGTTCTCCGCCCTCACCCTGGCTGGACAGAGCGACGACGAGGGATCTTCGGCGAGCTCCGCGACCAGCTCTTTGACATGAAGAAAGAGATCAAGGCCCTTCACACCCGTATCGACGACACGAAGGGCTTCACGCCCCGCAACGACAAGAAGAACGCCATCGGACGCGGTGGACATGGTGACGGCGTCCGCTTCGCGGCGAAGCCCCTTCCCGAGCACGGCAACTTCCCGCAGACCTTCCGTGGGAAGTCTTCGGGGAAGGTGGCTTTCCACAAGCCCACCGGTACGTTCGTTCCTTTGTGCCGGCACCCGACATGCTCCGCTACGGCGGAGAAGCATTGGCATCGGGACTGCCCGAACGGCGGGCCACGCGGACATGTTGGCGCACACGGCTTCAGCATTGCGGACAGCGAGAACGACGTCTTCGCCACGCTGTTCCAGAACGCCATGGACGACAACGACGCCGCTCGTTTCGACGCCGTCTGCTACATTGCAGACGGCAAACCGGAGCTCTACGACACCGTCTCCGCCTTCTCCTTCGCTGTCGCCGAGGAGCGGGTGCCCGACACCATCGACGAGTATCTGGAGTGCCGCCAGCCCGCTGACACCCGCTTCGGGGTTTGCGCGGTTGGTGGTGCTATGAACATCAACAACTTCAAGGTCCATGCGAAGGTCCATGACGACGCTCTGGTCGTACCACCACCGCCAGCACCGCCCTCCGCTCCGCAGTCGGTGGTGTCCGACGAGGAGATGTACCCCGTCAGCGCGTTGCACGCGCACGAGCCGCACATGTCCTTCATGGACAAGTTCGCGGTCGAATTGGACCTCACGGGGCCGGAGCCGACCCTCGCAATGCACAGCATGGGGACCGTTGCGCCCGTGGACTCGGTTTCAATGGCAACAGACGACTCCGAGGATGACGACGAGTGTCTTCCGCCGCCACGGCGGACCTTGGGATGCGGCAGACCACCGATGGGTTTTGGGTTCTCCGCCCTCACATCTCTCGCAGTCTGCTTGATGTTTGTTGTTTGTGCAACCGCAATGCCTTCACGGGACCGCTTCGCACGAGATTCGTCAGCGGCACCGGAGCACACCGGCGACGAGGTCGGTGGTGCTGGTGTGCTAACGCCCGCAGCCGTCCCGCCGGCGCTCTACTGGCGCCCGGAGGGATGGTACCACAACGATCATGGCGGTTCCCTGTGGACGTGGTACCCGGGTCCCTCGCAGCCACCCGAGACAGCTCCGAGTGCTATACCGCCGCGGAGGCATGCACGGTATCGGGCGCTACGACAGGGATTCCGCTCCCACGGCACTCTCCCGCTGCCGCCACAGCTCGTGGATTCAGATCCACCGGTTCCGCCTTCACCACCTTACCCGCCACCGCCGTACTCGTCCGATGACGAGGCGCCAAGCTCTGGGGACTCCGCGGCTGAAATCGACAATTTCTCATTTTGCTCTACGCATGATTTGTCAAACAGTGGTACCAGCCCTCCTGGGCGCTGTAACAGTGGCACCGGCTCTCCCGGGCACTCTCGACTTGGCTAGAGTTGGCGAGGTTGAGATTAGCCTGCCTCCAGATTGTGATGCTGTTGGTTCAGGTTGCCCCAAGATTGGCTTAATTTAGGGTTTTAACTGTATCTGTATTCTGCAGTATGCCTCACTCACTGCTAGTATCGGGAGTTACCCTGCCAGAAAGGACAGGTTCTCCTGTAGGATGCTTATTTCCACCGAAGCTGAGTAGGTGTTTGTTTCAATTCCGTGACCACCTAGTTTGCAAGTCACCACCCTAGGTGGTGTGCTGGAAGTGACACCCCGACTGTCATTCCTATAGTTAGGGTGTATGACTGCCACCGGTCCCGGAACCCTAGACCCCGAACATATAACGGGAAGAGACTGAGTATTCTCCCCGATTATCTATTCTGATTATCTACCACACCGAATATACAGTCCAGCTGATATATTCAGCAAGTCATAATGCCTATCATCCACTTAAGGTGAGTGACATCTGTCATCGAGAGGCCAGGTATTGGCATCGAGATGGCGAAGCAAGACCAAGGCTAGGTATCGATAACTCGATAACGCGATATATCGATATATCGAAATATCATATCGTATCGATAACTTTTCGCGGATATCATATCGTATCGAGATCAATTTTCTAGTTATCGTATCGTATCGACAACTTTTTGAATATATCATATCGTATCGATAGCGTTTTATCGATATCTCGATATGAGCATGTACGGCGCGTATCGATATCTCACCACCAAATATCGTGATATATCGCGATATTTCGCAAAATATCGCGATATATTGTGATTTTTTCGCCTGCTTGAAAACTGCTAGGAACCAAACAACCAATTGAATTTCCGCTTTGTATGATCCTTGGATCGATCATGCGCTACCATCAACCAACAAGTAATGATATTAATCATCACTGCCCTTCACCTTAACCTTTTGTGCCCACTGCCAGAGCATGGGAACCTATTGAGAACCTTGCAAGGCACGAACAAGATATCGCCCAGTTCAGGGAGAAAGTCCTAGTACTCGAAACAAAGGCTGAGAAACGCGCGTCTCAGGCAAAGAAGAGAAAAGCGAGCACTTTAAACGACGATGTTATTGAAATTGACAAAGCGAAAGGTAAGAATGCTTGTGTGCCCTCTTCGCTTATGTGATCATCGCTGCCGACGAAAGTGTGCAACCTACATGCGCAAAGAACGAACGCACGTTCGAAGTTACAATTGTTCGTCGCGTTCAATTCTTGCAGATGGCCCAGAGGTCGGACAATGGGTGGAAGGTCTTGCTCAACGCCGTAAGGCCGAGTGAGATATCGGACTTTTGAAAAAATGACAATTCGGATTTATCGAGATATCGGACTTATTAAAAAAATGACATATCGTATCGATAGGAAATCTTAGTTATCATATCATATCGATATCAAATTTCTAGTTATCGTATCGTATCGATAACTTTTTGGATATATCATATCGTATCGACAAGAATTTTGTACTTATCGAAAATTATCGATAACAAAAAAAACTCGATACCTAGCCCTGATGCAAGACAAGTTCTTGAAGAACCGAAGAGTTCCGAGAGGACGCGTCTTCGCTTCAAGCATGAACTGAACAGCATGCGAGCATCAATGGCTATATCGACCAGCCGATGCGGGTAGTTCACCCAATGCCCTCGGGTTCACAACCCGATGGTGGTAACGCGTATGACGCGTGAGGGCATTGAGGTAATATGAGGAGCATTGTGCTCATGCAAGCACTTCTGGACACCAGAGCGCTGCACTCATACCCCACCAAGTATTATCGCGTGTTGCTATAGTTCAATAGCAGCCGCGTTGTTTATCAGGTTCATATAGAACCGTGACAATCAGTGTAGAGCTCTTTTTGGAACCGATGACGGGTTCGGGATCGGATCAGGTACCTTCCCTCGATCCGAAGTAACGGATACTCGCGGTGCAGCTGAAAATTTAACGGTGTCGGATCATTTACGGATATGATCCGACACCGATGTCGACACTGGTGGTGGCTTGTTGGGACCCACGGCGGCAGCTGGCGGTGGTGGCCAGCTGGGACCCACGGCGGCAGCTGGCCGCGGTGGTGGCCGGCTGGTACACACAACGGCAGCGGGCGGTGGTGGCCGGCTGGGACCCATGGGCACGCCGAGCAAAATTTTTTTGAGAGGACTTCACAGTTTGAACGGAAGAGCTTCGTCGTTGTGTTGTGTCTCGTCGACATGTCTCACCAACGCAAGACCATCGCATGTCGAAGCTCGCGCGATGGAAATCTGTCTTATTAATTGAATTAGTAGATTTCGGCCTGAATAGTGAATTAAGAATTAAGAATGCATTACTGTACTTAGTATGACACAGAATCTGTGCGATTCCTACGGAATCGGATTCGAATCGGATACGGGCGCGAAACTGTGACTGGGACGGTGACGGGTACTAATGGGCGGGCTGACCGGGACTAATGGAGTTTGGCGGAATGTCCCAAAATGTCCCAAAACAACGCGGGGGGAAAGAATATACAGTAGAATTCTCAAGTCTCACATCGCGTCATCTCATGCGATGGAGATTTTTTAAAATGCTTGTAAACGCGCGCCATGTGCTGTAAACGCGCGCCCTGCCGCGGTGCAATGCCATATGCCATGCCGATGCCGCATGCCGATGCCGCTGCCGGATGCCGATGCCGATGCCGATGCCGCTGCGATGCCGATGCCGCTGCTGATGCTGTGCCAAACGATGCATACTCAACACGCGGAATATTCGCAGACATGACGCATCGGCCATATGTAGCATATGCCACGTGACGCCACATGCCATGCGACCGATCGACCGAACGATGCGATGACCATAGGGTTCATAGCTGTCCTGGCTGACGAAGTGACGATTCGATCGTCAGCGTTATTCAAAATTCGTTCCATTGGCTCGTGTAAATTCAAAAAAGATCTTTTGAAGGAGTTGCGACAAAAATCTGTGCGATCTTTTGGGATTTAACGAATCTAAATAGTATAAATTCGAATCCATCTCAATTAACCAATCACTCTCTTGCTTTTGAGAAATGGGACACTGAGGAACAGGCAGAGCGTTAGGAGAGAAACGGTTCATCACAGGTGTGGGTACCGATACAATTGCGAAGTTGCATTTCAAATAGTCAACATTAACAACTCGTTCATCTTCCAAGCTGAAGTCAAGAACACCTAATAACAGCACAACAAAAATTCGAGAGAGAGTTCCTCACCTAAAGGCATCCTGACATTTGGGAAGTGATTAGCGGCCGGTTACCCAACAAGGCCTTTCCTTAGGTATATCGACTCAAACAGGGCTGTTTCACCGTTGTTATACGAACGACTTTCACACGCGCTGAGCACGCTTGCCTGTGGGATATGACGAGGTTATGTACACTTCACGTGGGGCCTTCTTTCACAGTAAGTCGAACCCCGATCCATTTGGTGGTCCCTTTTCACTGTTGTCAAAACTTGAAGCCTTTCCAAGGGCCTCTTTGAGTCGAATTTAACTTGTACCTCGTCTCTGTTTTAATCTGGCTAAGCCTGGTTAAGTGACAGCATGGGTTCTTTGCCAACCCATGCCAACTTTCAGTTCCGAGGAATATCTAAGCAGCGCTCTCAAACCTTTAGTTCAGTTGTGTTTAGATATGATTTACCGCCACTGGCCCCGGTCACTCGAGGGAATGCAGTCTATTCGCTAAGCCAAGATCACCGGGGACATATGGCAGCGTGCGGCAATTGTGCAAATTACTTTGTCAAGAGATCCTTTTGTGGGACAAACCCCGAACTCCGTAATATGCCACCGCGACACCACCCTACACTCACATTACACACGTTTTAAAACACGTGCTCGACCTGCCGGAGAACCTGACTGCCCCCGCACGTTTCCTTCTACAGGATCGCAAACTTTCGAAGACCCACCGTTCTCCGCTAGCACCATGCACGCATAATCGGCTTGTCACAGTCGGTCAGGCGCGAAAGGACTCCGCGAACGTAGCTCAAGTTCAACTCGAGCGACACAGTCCTGCGCTGTCACATTTCCTATCTACAGAGCCTCGAGTCATCCTTGGAAGTTCAAGTTTTGGTCGACAAGCGATGCTACAAGAGTTAGGCGTCCCTTTCGAAGTCCTCGACCCCGACATTGACGAAAAGGCAATAAGGTAACGAACCGAATTCGCCCTCCCGTGACGTTTATGGGTCTGTGTGGCAACGTGCGAAGAGCATATCATGTGCACCTTGTTGTGAACTGAAGAAGTCTGGAATGAGAACTCCTGCAGTACAGACGCTATTGGTACGAATAGGAAGAGGTTAAGTGGCAAGTGGGGGTCGGTGGTTAGCTCTAAGGCGGTTGAGTGACGTCACAGGAAGGAATCACCGGAAGATTTGGTTATGGCTTTAGCACACGCAAAAGCGGATGCCTTGCTGGAACGGCTTGGTCCTGTAGACGAGCCCTTGTACCTCGTAACAGCTGACCAGGTCTGCCCGTGCTATGCAGCGCTTAGACTGCTTCGCCCTACTTTTCTCCTTTCCTCACAACTTCGAGTGGACGGGGTCGCAAGTTTATCTTGAAAATTTCAACCGAAGCTTGAGAGTAACATCGTGTTATCTCGCTTTCGCCAGCAAATAACACACGTGTCACATACGCAGGTTGTTGTCTACAATGATACCATACGTGAAAAGCCGACGAGTGAGGCAGAGGCGAGGGAGTTCATCAGCGGGTATGACCCTTGCTGACCTTAGTGACGCCAGGACTATTTTGACAGATCCTGCATAAAGTTCCGTTTTCCCTCACTCGTTACCCTTCTTCTGATATGTTATGTCCGTCCGCTATGTTTCCAACGTTCTTGAACCCTTGTGCCACAGGTACAGCAAAGCACCAGCAAAGCGGGTCGGAGCCATCGTGGTGAATCACCTTGGGACTGGCAAGGTGATTGCAGTCTGGCATCCGCAATCATTCTACCTCCAAACCTGTGTTACTTTTTAAAACTTGAAGTTCATGGCAAAATATTCCAGGAACTGTGCCTGCACTGTATTTTGGAGAAGTGAGAAAATACAGTAGCCTGTCGCAATCAAAACTTTCTTATGTAGCCGTACACTTTTCAATCTTGAACCTCGGTCATTCGTGAGTATCTGTGTGAAGTTCTGGCCGTTGTCCCTATGCAGACATATCAGTCCTTGGACATCGCAGAAGTGCGGTTTCAGCCCATACCAGAGAATGTTATTGATATTTTGATCAAGGTGCGTTTTACTTCCTTCCTCCTAAGGAACTCATCCGCCTTCAGAGGTTCTCTCCGCGGGAGTCATGCATGGGGCGCTTGTGAAAGAACTTGCTCTAGGCCATTCAACACGGAAGACAGATTTTTATCTCAAGCAATCTTTTGCTGTCGTTTCCACCGGGGAGATCAACTCACTTTCTTGCTGTTCTGTGTGAATATTTCATTAATATAGAATATTTCTTTTTAAGCCTGCTTATTGTAATGCTCACAACACCTTTTCTGTTTGGTCATGCCGGTCTTAAACATGAAGACATGTGACTGACTGTTTCCCATCTTCTAGTGGCTCATTGGACAACCTCGGTAGCTTGTGATCTGATGGGGCATGCAACGATTTGGCAGGAAGGTACAGTGTACAAGATTGCAGGCGGGTTAATGGTGGAACACGAACTAGTGCTGCCTTTGGTGTCGGAAGTATATGGCACTATGGACAGTATTATAGGCCTGGGAAAGCATGTGGTTGCCAAGCTACTGCTGGAAGCTGCCTCTGATATGCAGGAAATGCAAGAATCATAAACCTGCATGAAGATCAGGAGATGTCCCCAAGAGATATTAGTCTAGAAGCATTGAGCACAGAAACAAGAGAGAGCATTTATCAGGGGACGAGGGTGCTCAAATCATTCTGTCAGTGTGTGAATTATTTGTTAAGGATCATTGTCATTCATGTGATCCATTTGTATTGATATTATTTTTTAAAAAAAAAGAGGTAGTTGATGATGTGGGTCAAATCCTTGTGAGGGTTGCATGCTAGGCATCCAGATAGTGACCCTTGCAAGGTGCATGGCATTGGTGAAGAAACAACTCCTTGCAGTGTCCCGGCTAGTATAGTCGCTTGCTCATGATATCGATTTCACCCATGACTAGACCTATTAGTGCCTCACTTTGGGGCTCTTTGTTCAAATTCCCCTTATTCTGACTAGACCTGTTTACTTAAGTTTTAACTGAGATTGACTGCATGGATGTTCCCCTGAGGCATGAGATCGTAATGCACGAGATGCTTTTGGGCATTTCATTTGCAAGTCCTCGGTGAATGTACCTACAGCATACCTAAATTATAGTATTTAGGATGGAATGGGGCCATGAATTTCCGCGTTTCATGTTGCGATCCATACGCACGTGGGTAAAATTGGTCAACCTATGGCATTCCCTCCTCGGAGGTATGCCAACTGAAGAAACTTCTTAACCGCCCAGTCCTATGCAGCTAGCACCGATTGATCTCGTGCTCGAGCCATGCCTCGGCAGGTTAACAGTGTGTCCGGAGGGTGGCAATGTTCGCTGAATAGGTGGGGGCAGGTTAAGAGTCGCATCCCCCCCCTTTGCGGTAATAAATGGGAAACCCCTTATGGGCACCGATCAGCCCCCCCAAGCTTCTAACGTCGTCCAGCCTAACTAACTACCTGCGAATTCCACAAGCGTAAGTCTGACCCAGAACAGCTGTGGAATTTGGGAAGTTCGATAACCGATGAGATAATGCAGTTATCTGCTTGCGGGTTTGGAAATACAAGACCAATGAGATACGGTACACGTCGATGATCGAAACGATCATGCTGCGAGGGGCATAAGATGCGCTAACCACCGTTGTGGGTCCAAACCGGCCTTCCTTAAGCAACGAACGTTTGTCCCGACACTCGAATAGTGAAGCTCCCTATGAAGAATACTGGGCGAAGTATTTCACGTTATTTCAGCTATGAACAGTGGTGGGGGCACATCTAGCCGAATTTAGCTGTACTATTGCCCGAAAGAGACATTTGCTGTGCATTATGGCTCGCTTGGATTTACAAAGAAAGTTTGGCTCACCCATTTATACTCTCGCCCAGGAGGTAGCGCAGATGCCTGTGTTGCGATATAAGCAGACAAATTATATAGGCCCGAACAAGGAACCCCACAAAGAGTAAGTGACTCGTATTGACTATTCGGGTTCAACTTCTTGCTTCTGTCTGACTCAAGTAATCTTTGTTACATATGTGCTCCCCATATCACCACACTGCGCATACATCATTGCTTAATCCGCCTTCAGCTGCAATTTGAGATGGCCTCTTTGAGGTGAGTCAAGTTTTGTCAGAAAGCTTATGTTTAAAAGCTCTGGCACCATGAAAGTTGTTTGGACTTTCTCGGCATAGGAGACTCCGCGGGCATACGTGTCTTGAGATTTCAGCTTCTGCAGTGGAATTTGTTGGGGGCTCCCTATACGCTGGAACTTATTGCACAGATCTAAGACAAAATGGAATTTGGGGCATATCACCCCTAAGTGACCCCTGGCGCACTTAAAAGGATGAGAAGGCTAACCTAGCCAGCTTGACCACTCGATCCACGGGCTATGACAGGATAAGTCAGTCAGATACATGTATGTTGTGCGTTGCAATAACTGGTGAGCTTAGACACCCTACGTGTATATTCCTGTAGGAGACAGTATCAGCCCTAAAAATTCGACCGCCTTTGAGCCGGTTACCTGTTATAGCACAGTATTCTACTTTTCGCATCTCCCTAATATATTGTATAAGCTAAGTCCTCATACATGCTAACTAATCTTAATTAATAATATAAATTGGGTCATTTGAAGAACCCAATTTTCTAAAGCAAGATGAAACTTCGGGCCTGCAAAATCGGGTTTGACGTTGCAAAACATACCTGGGTACAGCTACTACGACCGAGACAAGTGGAGTAGGCAGTATTGGTTTACTGCGGGGGCGGGCGAGGGGGCGGGCACGCTCCACAGTTGTACGTATGTACCTTGCCTAATTATGTGTGTATGGAGGGGGGTTAAAACAGCCTCGGAACAGATGGATATGGCAGTCGTGAAATACGGTTACCTCTGGCTAAGAGTTGAAAGTACACCAGCATGTAGCATGATTTGACCGCTGGTATCCACCCTTACCAAGGATAGGACATGATAACGATAGAATCCAGAACAGGCTTTGATCCCCGGAAGTGGTCATCATGCAGCCCAGCATGTTCTGGAAGCTTGGGTATTGGCTAAGGAAAGACTAAGCATACAAATTGTGAGTAGGTGGGTCAGAGGTATTATGTCCACAATATGAGAGAATAATGATGGTGCTCCCGATGGCCTATCAATCTGTTGCGGGCATGATGTCGTTGCGCCATCTTTCAGCAACCTGGCCGCTCTTCACTGTGCGCATGCATCCTTTTCATTGGTGCGTTTCATGGAGAACCAATCATCATACTGCTGGGAAGGAGGATCCAAAATCCCGACAGGAATTCACCATATCCCGAGGTAATTTTCAGCCAAAGGGGAGATCCTTCGCAACCCATGGAACATTAATGCCAACGCTCGAGGTTTTGGGGATCAGCCGCTTCTCCATCATGCACCATCACGTTCATGAACGCTTCGTTGATGAAGATTCACTCTGTTTTCAGTCGCTGTGCAAGCGCACCAGTTCTTCGCCAGTACCAATGCCACAGTTCCCATGCAGCACGCGCGACGACTGTTGTCAGGATAGGGAAAGTGATAGGTAGGTATACCGCAAGTTTTTGCTCCCCTGCCAGTCAAAGAAACCAGCAGCTGTTGTTCCGCAAATTGCGCTCTAATGTCCTGTTCGGTGCGATGGCAACCAAGGGTGCGCATGGACGCCGCGCAGATGCGGCTGTTGTTCGGAGGTGTGGCCGCACGGCGCGATGGCGCACGGTGGCACAAGGTCGGGTACGCCATGCCGAAAGCAGACGATCGCTGCTCGTTGTGGTCATCAGATGCAGGAGACGCGGTCAGGAGATGAACAGGAGGTGCACCTGGTTGCAGATGACAGGTGAAAAGGCGTGTGGAACCTGCTCACAGGCAAACTATGTATGGGGGGGGCTGCGACCTGGTGGCGGGTTTCACATGAGAAAGAGGCAGATACAGGCTGGTGGCGGGTGTCACATGAGAAAGAGGCAGATCAACGCAAGGTCAATCTTCGTACACAAACCTGGAAAGTAAAGCTGAGCAAGGACTGTCGGGTGGAAGAACACATCATCCGCCACGGCCTGCGCTTTTTGAGTGTCGTGGATCGCCACGTCATACCACCCCGCAGCAATACCTGAGGGATTTCCCTCCCCGGCACACTCGGTGACGCTGGGACACTCAGTGGCCAGTGATGAGCCGAGTCGAACACCACGCTCGGAGGATCTGATGAATGAGGGAGCTGGTGGCGAGCCCGCAAGGTAGGTCACATGCGGGCAGCGGGGCATGCTCAGGGACCTACCTTCCCGCGCGGCCTGCAGCAGACTCAGCGCCTCCGCTGCCTGAGATGCAATCTGGTCCAGAACCACCTGTCAAAGTCCATCCCAGAGCCCAGCCCTCTCCGCCGCTGGCCCACCCAACAAAGCGGTCCCGAATCAGATCTGCCCGAAAGCTAGCGGGCCTGGAGGTGAGCTCGGTGAATCCGCGCGTATCGAAACTTCGCGACCGCGCAGTGAGTTCCTGTTCGTTGCGGTCAGATCAAGATCGGGCCGGCCCCCCACCAGCTGGCACCAAGCGTCTTCCACAGTTCAATCACCGCAGCGCAGTTCTCTCCGTTCCGCTCGGAAGGTTCCAGACTGAGGTTGAACAAGCCACACGGCACGGCCATGCAAAACGACACGCCAAGCATGCCTCACTGCTCGAAGAGACCTGGGCAGCGGCTGCGGAGGGCTTACGATGCTCGGGAGCTTGCGCACAATGTCCGCAAAAGACCCGAGGGAGTGCAATGCCCGGGTTTGGCTCTCCATGACGCGGCGCCGGATCAGCACATCCACCTGCCAACCCGAGCAGTCCCCACACCTGAGGGTACGGTCCCGGCACGCAACAGAGGGCACGCAACAGAGGGCACGCAACAGCAAGCGCGCTCTCGAGACTGTCCGCAACAAGACACAGCCTAAGAGCCCTGGAGCCTAGGCAAGCTGCGCTCACATCTCCCACAAAGGGGGAACACAGGCAGCGACTTTACTGCAGAGGTGGCTGGGAAGCCAGTGCCCAGAAAGGTGGATGGGAGCCCGTTAGATGCGAGCGACAGGTGGCTTGGGCTGCACCTCCCACTCCGCAAGGGCGGAAGCAGTGACCGGCAGGCCGCGGAGCGCCACTGTGAAGCCGCCAGGTGTTGGAGTGTGACAGGCGCTCGCAGGCGGGACCGGGCGGAGGCCAATCAGCCCCCGCAGCTGTGCTGCCACGACTGCCATCAGTATGTTGAGCTCATCGGGGGGTATCCTATCGCTCCAGCACCGCCAGAGCTTTCAGGAACCCCGTCAGTGGCCCAAGGGACCTTGGAGGGCGCATCGCTGGGGCTCCCAAACACAATGCCCCAGGTGCCCACCAAGGAGTGAGCCCATTCAAGGAGCGCACCGAGGGGTCAGGACTCGTGGAGCGTGAAGCCAAAAGCATGTACTTTTGATTATACTTACCATATTTAGGATGAAATCCCGTTATGTGTTGAATAAGAACATCGTTTTGGCGCAACACTGGATGAGTCTTCACCGCTCGAGCGCGCCCATTGGCCACAGCAGCAGCAAGCGAAGTGCCAGTGAAGCTAATGTTTGTCAAGTGTGTGGACTCCGGAGCGCTCCGTGAGGAGGCTTCGATGGCCTCAGCAAGAGGGCAGGGCGCAGGCAACGTCCGACCTGAGGCAACCGCGGGCGGTGGGTTGTGAAGGCCGGTGGGTGCACTGCACGGGCTCTGGAGGCGAGGGTGCATAGGCGCATGGCCTGGTCCGCGACGTGGGCTCTCTGGATGTGAGGACACACGAACGCGTGGCTCTAGGTGCGCGGCGTGGGGGGCGTGCGGCCTTGCGACGCGCTCCGGGATCAAGAACAAGCGCAAAGTGAGGCAGAACATGAATCACGGAGGCGTCACAATTTGAGGGCATCTTGATCCCACTTCGAGCCCCACTGCACGCAACCCTATGAGAAGTGCAGGGCGGGGTGACGAGGGATGATCCCCCCTCCCCGTGCCCCCCCCCTTTCCATGCCCTTGGCACACAGCTGGGCAGCTCACATTTGGTGGGGGCTTGCGGCGCCGGCGGTCAGTCGGAGGCTCCGCATCGCGGAGGATTCCAGATCACCACACCACCCCAGCCCGGCACCGTGAAGGCATTCGTCTGGGACGCCTTGCCATCTGCTCCACACCACCCCAGCCCGGCACCGTGAAGGCATTCGTCTGGGACGCCTTGCCATCTTCTCTGAGGAAGTGGGTGTGACGGAGGAGAAGCGGGAATGCAGTGAGAAACGTCAGCGAAACAGTGGAAGCGAGTCAGCTCGCCATCTGGCATGCGGCCTGCCGGCAGAGAGAGCTGCGCGGGTGAAGCCTGCTTGCTTGCCAACTCCCAGGTTCCTCAAACCGCGGTGATATATATAGCTATATATAGCTATATACATATATCGCTATATATAGCTATATATACATATGTATATAGCTATATATGTATATAGCTATAGTATATATACATGTATATGCACGTTTGTGGCTTATCCTTGGACCGATTCCTTTGGCACTACGTAGCCACAGAAGATCGGCTGCACTATGTACCCTCCCCAGGGATCAAAGGATTCAACACACACTTCGGGACGCTCATCCGGATTGTCCGGAGCTCGCTAGTGAAGAACGGGACCCCCTAAGCTGTGTGTGGCTTACCCTTGGACCGATTCCTTTGGCACCGATTAGCCACAGAAGATCGGCTGCACTATGCACTCACACCAGGGATCAAAAGATTCAGCACACACTTCGGGACACTTATCCGGATTCTCCGGAGCTCACTAGTGAAGAATGGAACCTCTAAAGCCCCCTATGTGTGTGTAGGTGGGTGGGGGTGGGGGCATTTGCTGACATCCACACCGACAGAGCAGTCCTGGAAAGCCAAAAAGCGGACATCAGGGAGGCGGTGAGGCGCCCCCCTAATAGATCCTCCGTGGAAGAGCGGACATCAGGGAGGCGGTGAGGCACAGGGACAGTGGCACCAGGAGGCGCCTGCCATGTGACGCACCGCTGGACGTGATGATCAGTGGGCAGTGCTCCTTCGGTGGCACGTATACCTGAGTCCACCCACCCCTCAAACATCGTTGGTCAGCCAGTACCCCCCTTATCATCGACCCACCCCCTTTCTGGGTATCCAGCGTCCGCCCTGGGCATCCACGCCCCGCCTAATCATTGAGCCCCCCCTGTGGCCATCTAGAGTGCCCCTGGTCATCCAGCCAGCCAGGAGGCAGCCAGGCATGACACTCCGGGAAGCCTTTTTGGGGTCGATGCCGCAACAAACCGTGTGTCACTTCACATGACAAGTGCTGAATGGCTGAGAGAGGGCATCAGGGAAGCTCGGAGCAACGCAGAGGAGGGCAAAGATGAGGTGAAGAGATGCCGAGGGACGGCCGCACAGAGTGTGTGGTGGTTCCGCCAGGCGCAAGGGCAGCGCGGGAAAGTGGAGGTCACCACAAAGTGCAGAGTGTGCACATCGGCGGGGGTAGTCGGGGAGTTCAGGTTCCAGTCAGAGTCCACGAAAAAGGGCAGGTCGTGCCGGGAGATCGAATACGCGTTCATCCTGCGGCCAATCGACCAGCACAATCCGACGGTGAGAGAGGAGGGCTGGCCTTGAGTGGGCATAGACCTCGACGTCCCTGACCCCAAGCCTCGTACTTGGACAGCATACAAGTCATCTCTCGTGTGCTGTCCAATGCATCAACCACTGCGACCCCCGTTTGCTCATTCAAACCACCACGGTAACACCCTATGGTGCGTCTTGTGGAACGCGTATTGCATGTCCCATCTTCTCATTCAAACCACCACGGTAACACCCTATGGTGCGTCTTGTGGAACGCGTGCTGCATGTCCCATCTTCTCATTCAAACCACCACGGTAACACCCTATGGTGCCTTGTGGAACGCGTACTGCATGTCCCATCTTCTCATTCAAACCACCACGGTAACACCCTATGGTGCATCTTGTGGAACGCGTACGCATGTCCCATCTTCTCATTCAAACCACCACGGTAACACCCTATGATGCGTCTTGTGGAACGGTACAGCATGTCCCATCTTCTCATTCAAACCACCACGGTAACACCCTATGATGCGTCTTGTGGAAGCGCGTACTGCATGTCCCATCTTCTCATTCACACCACCACGGTAACACCCTATGGTGCGTCTTGTGGAAAGCGCACTGCATGTGCCATCTTCTCATTCAAACCACCACGGTAACACCCTATGGTGCATTTTGTGGAACGCGTACTGCATGTCCCATCTTCTCATTCAAACCACCACGGTAACACCCTATGGTGTGTCTTGTGGAACGCGCACTGCATGTCCCATCTTCTCATTCAAACCACCACGGTAACACCCTATGGTGCGTCTTGTGGGAACGCGCACTGCATGTCCCATCTTCTCATTCAAACCACCACGGTAACACCCTATGATGCGTCTTGTGGAACGCGTACTGCATGTCCCATCTTCTCATTCACACCACCACGGTAACACCCTATGGTGCGTCTTGTGGAAAGCGCACTGCATGTGCCATCTTCTCATTCAAACCACCACGGTAACACCCTATGGTGCATTTTGTGGAACGCGTACTGCATGTCCCATCTTCTCATTCAAACCACCACGGTAACACCCTATGGTGCGTCTTGTGGAAAGCGCATCGCATGTGCCATCTTCTCATTCAAACCACCACGGTAACACCCTATGGTGCGTCTTGTGGAACGCGTACTGCATGTCCCATCTTCTCATTCAAACCACCACGGTAACACCCTATGGTGTGTCTTGTGGAACGCGCACTGCATGTCCCATCTTCTCATTCAAACCACCACGGTAACACCCTATGGTGCGTCTTGTGGAAGCGCACTGCATGTCCCATCTTCTCATTCAAACCACCACGGTAACACCCTATGGTGCATCTTGTGGAACGCGCGCTGCATGTCCCATCTTCTCATTCAAACCACCACAGTAACACCCTATGGTGCACCTCGTGGAACGCTCACTGCATGTCCCATCTCTTCATTCAAACCACCACAGTAACATCCTATGGGGCAACCATGTGGAACACGCACTCGATGTTCCATTTCGGCGTTGAACGCGCTCTGGTGTAATACAGCACCTGCACCTCCCCACCCACACCGGGCATCAACCTGCCGTGAAGCTCTGCACCTCCCTGCTCACAGCTCACTTTAGCGCACCCTGCACATTTGCACCAGTGTAGACCTCCTTGCGGCTGCGAAGAAGGTGGCTGCAATGGGCCCGGGCAACTCGTGGTCAAGGGGGGGCGGCCAAAGAAGCAACCTGAGAGTCCGTGGAGACGTGCGCAAGCGGTTGCAGTGCCTTGATCATCTCGCTCAAGTACTTCGCTTTGATTTGTGGAAAGTCCCAGCTGGCACTAGCACTACTCTCCCTACACTTAATCAGCGCGACAGCCACCCCATCTCCATCCCAAGAATGTCCCGGCTAGCGCAAGCATGACCCTCCCTACACTTAATCAGCGCGACAGCCACCCCATCTCCATCCCAAGAAAGTCCCGGCTAGCGCCAGCATGACCCTCCCTACACTTAATCGGCGCGACAGCCACCCCATCTCCATCCCAAGAAAGTCCCGGCTAGCGCCAGCATGACCCTCCCT
>LGRX02025097.1:0-66965 GCA_001247695.2 Cymbomonas tetramitiformis | reverse complement strand
CCCTAGGGAGCCAACCAGCATTCTTGCCACACCCTAGGGAGCCAACCAGCATTCTTGCCACACCCTAGGAAGCCAACCAGCATTTTAGTCAGAGCCTAGGGCTGTCACCAACTTCAACAAGTCCGTTTGAAGCAGGAGCTCTGGGGGCACCGCCCACCTCACTGCGGGAGCACGCCCCGTGGACCAGTTGACTCAGCAGATTTGGTGCCACAGCTGGCAGCACTGCTTTGAGAACATTGCTCCGACCGATACCCGGCCATCGCACCCAAGCATGCCTGCGCCGAGGGCACCCCGCCCTTCCCCACGCCCCCATCAGCACCCTGCAGTACCCCAGGACGACTTTCACAAGCCGCCACCACCCCGTCCCTTGCGTGTGCGATGTCGGTCCCCTCCGTACACCCCCCCGAAGCCCATGCAGCACCTGCTCAGGCATGGAATGAGAATAACCCGAAGGCCCAACTACGGGAGCACAGAGAGAGAGACGGCAGCAGCGCGCTGGCGGTGCAGATGCAGAAGGGCTCAGATGGCTAAGCAAGGCTTGGGGGGTCCCATTCTTCACTAGTAAGCTCCGGAGAATCCGGTTAAGTGTCCCGAAGTGTGTGCTGAATCCTTTGATCCCCGGCGTGGGTACATAGTGCAGCCGGTCTTCTGCGGCTACGGTGTGCCAAAGGAGTCGGTCCAAAGATAAGCATACACACCTCACAGTCCAAGGATAAGCACACACACTGAACGGCATGAGATCGGCCAACAAAAGCCAGCCCACCATCATCCCAGTGGATGTGAGAAGCAAATCAAGAGCATAAGCCCACACACACTGAACGGCATGAGATTGGCCAACAAAAGCCAGCCCACCATCATCCCAGTGGATGTGAGAAGCAAATCAAGAGCAGGAATCATAAGCACACGCACACACACACAGAGGAGGCATGGGCCCGGACCTGGATCGGGGGGAGGCGGACCGACGGGAAGGGGCGGAGAGGTTGGCACTGATGGACAGAGCGTGGGAGGACGCGTTCGAGGAGACAGACTATGCCACGCAGGATGGGTCTGGCGGTGGGATGCAGGAATCTGAGGGAACGCAGCGTGAGCGGTCTGGGCAGGCTCCCGGTGAGGCAGGCGAGGCAGGCGCGATGGCATCGAGGCTTTTGGAGAGCATGGAGGACGTGCGGCGGGAGGTGGAGCATCTGGGCACTGTGGAGGGTCAAGGAGGGGGCACCGCCGAGGCGCGATCTGGAGGGGCACGGGCAGGCATAGGCGGGCTCAGCCAGGCGGCGTCAAGTGTCGAGGATATCTTGAATGAGTGGGATGACCTTTTGTCGCCGGGCCCGGGGAGTGGGGTCTGGACTCAGGAGCAGAGTGGGGCCTCGCCGGAGCAAGCAATGGCCTTGGCTGAGGGAGGGGTGGCCACCTTGATGGGGGCAAGCAGGCGGGTGGCCGGCCTTCTTGGGGGGGTTGATGGCATGGGGGGAACTGATGAGGATGACGGGGGAGATGTGGGGAGGTCCGCGGGTGGAGTTGACACACGCCGGGCCCCTCAGAGCCCGGGGGCCCATCCTGGCAGCGATGACCACTTACAACAGGTTGCACGGCAGCATACGGCATCTCATCAGCTTCCGTGCCCACCGGGCGAGGTTGCTGGCCGTGCCGGAACTAACAGTGAGCAGCTGTCGGGAAGGCGACGACCGGGTGGTGAACTATCGGCCACCGGGAGGGCTTGGGACACACAGGCAACTGTGGGGATGGGACCCCAAGTAGGAACAGTGCGGCGTGACAGTTACAGCGCAAGTGTGGAGCGCATTGCTCAAGTTCGCGGCCACCTCGCAAGGCAATCAGCGCAAGGGCTCCAGTCACGGGGAGTTGGTGCTGGGGGTAGAGGGCTACAGGCGCAAGTCGGTGGCGGATGCGCAAGTTTGGATGAGGGCAACCCAGTTTATCATTCTCAGCCCCTTGGGACAGCGCTTGGGCATTCTGGCCGTGGCGTGGGTGGGCAAGCTCTCTTGAGATCAGGCTGTAGGGGGCAGCGGGGTGATGTGGGATGTGGGCTTGGTGGTGGAGGGGTGGCTCGATTGGCGGAGGTGAGCCGGCTCCAGAGACACAGCAGCAGTGCGCCGGCAGGACAGCCGCAGAGGGGCTCAGGTGGCCCAGTGAGGCTCAGGGAGCAGAGGGGTGGTCTTGCGCGTGGGCTTGGTGGTGGAGATATGGCTCGCGCAGCTCGGGGGGCAGGGATGAACCGGCTTCAGGCACAAGGCGGCAGTGCGCTGGCGGTGCAGATGCAGAGGGGCTCGGGTGGCTCAGCGAGGCTTAGGGGGTCCCATTCTTCACTAGTGAGCTCCGGAGAATCCGGATGAGTGTCCCGAAGTGTGTGCTGAATCCTTTGATCCCCGGCGTGGGTACATAGTGCAGTCTCCTGTGGCTACGGGGTGCCAAAGGAGTCGCAAGGATAAGCATACACACTGAACGGCATGAGATCGGCCAACAAAAGCCAGCCCATCATCATCCCAGTGGATGTGAAAAGCAAATCAAGAGCAGGGCGGGGCCGTGACAAGATACCACAAACGCATACATATTCCCAACCCAAATGCAAAGCAGCATGGAAAGATGATACGATGTGACCGATCGTCGCCAAACAACTGTTGGTCTCTGGGTTACGGAGTAAGCGGACCCTGCTGGCATGCCCCCCAGTGGCTCCCGGTCGATGGATGGGACCTGTTGGTCCATGGTTATGTCATGAATGCAGTCACACCACACAGCATGGACACCCCATGTCAAAAAAAGGAAACATGCGGGCACCTAAGTGCTCCCCACAAAATTCAAGGGAAAACACAGAAGGTGTACTTCACCACCTTCTGCCTCTCCTCGCAGCACGACAGACGAATCTACCGAGCTCTCCAAGAGGCAGTGCCCGCCAGAATGGCACCACAGGGATAACCGCCTCCCAAAACCCACTTCCACCCGGCGGCCGTCCCCGTTCACAGCGATCCGCCAGTACTTCATATCAAGGTCAAAGAACACAAGTCCCCCGGCATGTGTAATAACCATGAGCACTGTACACGGAGAGGGAGCTAGCGTCAGACGAATCCAAGACACTCCCAAAAAGCGAGCCGTAGACGAATCCCCGACGCACTCAAAGAGGCAGTACCCGTCAGAAGGGTACCACAGGGACAGCCACATCCCATCATCCAAATCATTCCAGTGGCCGTCCCCGTTCACAACGAGATGCCAGTACCCCATAAAGTGGGTGTCGATCACCAGTCCCCCGGCAGGTGAAAAAGCCCCAAGGCACTGGACATAAATAGAGCCAGCCGCAGACGAATCCCCGACGCCCTCAAAGAGGCAGTACCCGTCAGAAGGGTACCACAGGGACAGCCACAATCCCATCATCCAAATCATTCCAGTGGCCGTCCCCGTTAACAACGAGATGTCAGCACCCCTCACGGATAAGCATACACACTGAACGGCATGAGATCGGCCAACAAAAGCCAGCCCATCATCATCCCAGTGGATGTGAAAAGCAAATCAAGAGCAGGGCGGGGCCGTGACAAGATACCACAAACTCATACATATTCCCAACCCAGATGCAAGGCAGCATGGAAGGATGATACGATGTGACCGATCATCGCCCAACAATTGTTGGTCTCTGGGTAACGGAGTAAGCGGACCCTGCTGGCATGCCCCCCAGTGGCTCCCGGTCGATGGATGGGACCTGTTGGTCCATGGTTATGTCATACACACACACACACACACCTCACGGTCTTCCGCGGCTACGATGTGCCAAAGGAGTCGGTCCAAGGATAAGCACACACCTCAAGACCGCAGCTTCCTCGCACGGCATTCAGTGCAAGGGCTTCAGTCCCATAAAGTTGGTGCTGGGGGTAGAGGGTTGCAGACGCAAGTCGGTGGCGGGTGCGCAAGATCAGATGGAGGCAATCCACTTCATCATTCTTAGCCCCTTGGGACAGCCCTAGGGAATACCAGCCGTGTCGTGGGTGGGCAAGCTCTCTTGAGACCAGGCTCTAGGGCAAGGTCGAGGGCAGAGGGGTGGTCCCGAGCATGGGATTGATGGAAGAGAGATCGCTCGGGTGGCTCGAGTGGCGGAGGTGAGCCGGCTTCAGAGACACCGCAGAGTAGTGCGCCGGCGGGGCAGCCGCGGAGGGGCTCAGGTGGCCCAATGAGGGTCAGGGAGCAGAGGGGTGCTCATGAGCATTAGCTTGGTGGTGGAGAGATGGCTTGCGCAGCTCGGGGGGCAGAGGTGAACCGGCTCCACAAACACGGCAGCAGCGTGATGGCGGTGCAGGTGCAGAGGGACTCGGGTGGCTCAGTAAGGATTAAAGGGTCCCATTCTTCACTAATGATCTCCGGACAATCAAGGATAAGTGACCGAAAGTGTGTGCTGAATCCTTTGATCCCTGGTGAGGGTACATAGTGCAGCCGATCCGTTGTGGTTATGTGATGCCAAAGGAATCGGTCCAAGGATAAGCCACACATAAGCAGCCGATCATCTATAGTTATGTGATGCCAAAGGAATCGGTGCAAGGATAAGCCACACACAAGCACAATCAGTTGATAACTTTCATATGCCAACCCAACAAATCCTCGATCTCCAAGATGCACACCCTGCGCGTTCTCACCACTGGTGGCCACCCGTCGTATCTGGAGGGCTCCACACAGTTTTGCTTCCAACCAAAGAGATCCATCGAAGAAAAAAGCTCCAGAAAGAGCACATAAAGGCATGCACTGAAGGCATCCGGCCGGCTCACTCTCACAACAGTCTCCGAGCGCGCCACGTCCACTTGCCGGTGCAACAATCCGAAACAAACACGCTCACGATGTAGGAGTGCATGGTGTGTGAACCACTAGGTTTGTGGAGAAGGATCTGACCTGCCCTTTCCGAGGACGAGCTCCGGCTCCTTCCCGATCGGGCCCGGGCCCTCGGCGTCCACCAGCACCAGCGTGTAGCTGCGCACGACCGCCAGACACCAACGTCCCGGCATCACCCATCATGGCGTTCCAAGGAAGCCAGGACCCGACGCCGATAACTGCTTCCAGACGTGTGAGCACAGCGCCACTTCACCACCCCAAGGGTTCCAAGAGTTGGCATCCCGGCGCTCCCACCAGCGGCGTCACAAGGTGCCCGGAGCGAGAGCCGATTGAAATTGGCGGCCGGTGCGAGAGGTACTTGAACAAAGGTCGGGGGTAGCCACTCCTAGAGGTACGTCAGCACCGAGGGCAAAGGGGGGCGCAGCTATGTGGGAATCAGCCGGCTATAGCGCGCCACGTTTGGCAGCAACGACGACGTGGGCCAAAGGGCAGAGGGGGCTTTCTTGGGAGCCACACTTGCCGCCGAAGCTCGAAGTGATGGGCGCGGTTTGCCATAACCAGTCGTCCAGCAGGCGGTCGTCGGCCTCGCGCCAGATTTCTTCTTTCCCCAGGCCGCACGGCCAGCTCCCCTGGGAGGCCATCCGCGCCAGCCGGCGCCGTTCGTCAGGAGACCTCCGTTCGGTCCCTATATTTACAACCTGTTGCTCTCAAGAAATTCCACCGAGATCACTCACGCAGGTGAGGCAGTACTTGCCACTTTGCTAAGAGAGCCTCGGGAAGGAATTCGTACAACCCGGGTTTAAAAGGTTAATCTGAGGATGGGCCCAAATCGCGAGCGAAGACAACGCGCGGAGCAGAGGAGACAAGTAGTGCGAACCACATAGTCCGCGCCGCAGCCCGTCGGCGTGTGTAAGGCTGACGTGACCTCCATGAGCATAGGGGCGAGCGTTCTCTCCTCGAGGTCTTGGCCG
This sequence comes from Cymbomonas tetramitiformis, assembly GCA_001247695.2. NCBI lineage: Eukaryota > Viridiplantae > Chlorophyta > Pyramimonadophyceae > Pyramimonadales > Pyramimonadaceae > Cymbomonas > Cymbomonas tetramitiformis. Next base: position 61,176 of record LGRX02025097.1, on the reverse strand, counting down.
GATTCCGAGCGTGACAGTGCTGAGACGAGATGCTCAGTCGCCTCTTCCTGTAACTCCTCTGTCGCGATGGACCACAAAGCATATCAATAATCCCGGTTATCATGTTTCAAGCACGCGCCGGGCACGCAAGAGATTTCATAGTTATTGAGGCTGAGAGCTCCGCAACATGCGTCTCCTCCATTTCTTCCAGCTCCTCGGTCTCGTCAATTGTGGCAGGCGCCGCTTCCAATCAAAAGAGGCTCAGAAGGTGCATCACCGCACGCCCCAGAGGTGAATTATCAAGGTCGCGAGGTGAAAAGGAAACAAAGTACATTCCGAGAGAGACTCGAGGGGGTAGGAGATCCCGGCTAGGGCAGCACCCGCAGAAACAACTAAGTCTGAGTTTGATATCTCGGAGGGCACGATCAGAAGCAAATTTATGTGCATGGGAAGTTGTGCAATTGAATTATTCCTCTCCGCCTCTATCATTTCGTAGGGCAAGGGAGCTCGATGCACCTGCAGAGCACACGCAGTTTTCGTTGTGGCATATATTCATGGGCACTTTCATAAGTCATGCCAGGCGGGTTGCACACCTCTGTCGTTATCCACCACACAGGAATGCCCATGCACACACCAAACAACGTCACAAGCACCGTTTGGAGCCTTTTCCCCCCCGGTCGTTTCCCGTTCTTTGCCCAACGATCTTCGCCTGGGCTAGAAGCCTCCGGGTTTGATGTCTCAAGGGCATCTGTGGAGTCAGAAGACGGTGATTTCGCACAAGAGTCTGGGTCTGAAATAATTCCTAAGGTCAAAGATAACTTCCGAAGAAGCCTGTAAAAAATGAAAAGTGAGAGAACGGCTAGCAACCATTTTTCCTCGTCACTCATCTGACGCCACAAAACACTCCAACGAATGTCGTCCAGCATTCTGATTCACTTCACCTATATAACACGCTAAATTTTGAGTCTGAAAATTAAATCTCTGTTCGTCTAGAAAATCGGCTTTGGATCCAGCGCATTCTATGGGCACGCAACGGGTTTTCCTGGTCCCCAATAACCCTAAAACCTACTCTGGCTGAGACTAGAGCCTCCGGAAAGCGATTTTTTCAATCTTAAGATCGAATTTTTTATTTTCTGTAATGGTCCGGAGGCTACGAGCTGCTTTCCATTCGATTGTTGTTTGTCGAGAATCGCGCGATCGGCCGCGCAGCGGCTGAAGCTCGTAATCTCTGGCAAGCCAGACGAGAGTACTGTACCCTAAAACCCTTCGCTTGTTTATAATATGAGCCTTAGCAGACTGGGAAATGAATCGAAATCTCTTAGAAGACATCAGAGACAATAAGATCAAGACAACATCGGTGCTCCGCTCAACAAATCAAAAGCTGCAAAACTGCATCATTCAACTATGTCTAACGGGAACCATCACGAAACCGTCCAAGTTGAAGAGGTGCAATTCCATGTCTTGATCCCGCGTCCGCGTCTGTATGACTGAATACAGCCTTTCCGATTTCCGAGCAGGGTCCACGGTTGCAGTGATCTCGCTCGTCGTATCTTAGAGCTATTGGCAGAATCAACTCAGGCATTGCAGGAGCCTCTTATCAGTTTTGTTGAAAACGTGTGAAATGCCACACCGAGCTTGTGAACTTGACAACAAGTAGCAGGTGCAAAATTTGGTAGTCGATGCTGCACACGTTCTGCCCTCGCCATACTTTCTGAGACTGTGGTAACGAAAGGGCGGTGCGAGACTGGAACTGTCTGCCTTAAGTGCATGCGCTATGCGTGAAATTTCAAGCAGTCGCGCGACTTGGGCGGTTGAGGCTTTGACAGGTGTTGCGTGCTGACTGTAGGGAGAGGAAATACCAGATGTTAACTATGAGTTGAATCGTTTCCCATGTGCGGTGGTGTACCAACCGTTTCCTCCGCTAACGTGGCTGTTCCCGCTGATTGGTGAGTCAGTTTCCATGTTTACTTTCCGCCTGGTGCTAGTGGCGTTCGCTGTTTTAGCACAGTTCCTCTGCTTGTTGTTGTCCTGGAATTCAGCAACTCGGAGTGCTGAAAATGGAGAGTTGTCTGCTCGTCTGACAGCTCGAGTGATCTTCTTACCTAGCTGTCATGAAAACTGCTTATTGACCAGGTGCAAAATTGCTAAGTCGGGTGGCAAACACTTGACTGCAACAGGACACATGGGGATCGCGGACTCGCAGGGGCGCGTCCACGACTTCCAGGGCCCTTATACGATTATTCAGGTGCGTTCGAGCAATCTCTTCGCAAGACGAGGCGTTATCAACAGGTAAGACACGGTCAGGGTTCTTTCAATTGTACTGTTTCAACTGTTGGCTCTGCCTACGTTGAAAAGCAGTGCCAAACCGCTTTGATCGCATGTCAGGACCGTATGATGCTGGGAAGAGCGACGCGGTACTTGCCCTTGGATCCTAACCAAATCCGAGCAAGATCGATGGAAGATGAAAGCAACCTTCAAAGGTGACGACAATTCCAGTTTAAATAGATACTGAGCGAGGAGTGCAACGGTTATGAGGTGTCAACCTTATCGCACTGCTCAGTGTTCAACCAGATTTCCATTTCGTTTCGTTCAGTGTGTAGTATTTTGGGGAGGCAACAGGTGGGACGCGTGTATTGCACTCGGCGATGCGGAGTACAGCCGACGAACTCACAATCTACTCTTTGACAACTGCAATCATCACGTTGTGCATTGCTTAAATGTCATGCAATACAATGGTGGAAGCTATCATGGCTGTTTCACGTTGTGGTTGTGGATGTTTTTTTGTGGACGCTTCGTGGGTTTCAGAGGGTTTTTAATCACGTTGTTTCCCTTCCTTTTGGCTTACGGTGCGTTAGTAGCCATGTTGCTCGTATTTTAGATTTCGCAATAGACCTCGATAGTTCACCCAGTCCTGGAATATAATGAGCCAAGTATTCCCAAGTGTGCGCTAACGAAAGGCGTTGTTTTACACATAAGGGCATACACAGACTGATGTCGACTCCAAATCCATCACTCTGAGCGATATGGAGTTAGTATGCGTATGCAGGCAAGTCATATCGACTGTGCGCAGCGTTTCATGCTGCACAGTGGAAGCACCCTATGTGTTAAAATGTAGAGTGCCACGCGAGCTGATCATATTGCGCAGCCTTAGACGATCGAAGTACAATACGTAGACAACGCGTGCCTTGAACATTTTTTTATTGAACAGCCAACAATTCATACTGGATGCCTGGCACTTTTATTAATAACCCAAAAATCGACAACTTGATGCCTGTTTACTTTTGAGGCACTAATCGACAATTAGAATTTCGTGGGATGAAGTAATCCTAATCCAGCGCGATTATCAACAAAGCAAAATACACAGAACGAGTTAAATTGGCACTCGTCTTGTATATCTCGTCGGCAGAAAAAAATTCACCCAAACAACGCCAGGATATTCAAAATTTCAAATACGTCCCGAACTGTATGTTGAGCGGTGATTGTCCATCTTTGACATGGGCACCTTATATACGTGCAGTGCGTGCCGAGATCTGGCTGGGCAGCCCTGTCCGAGAGTCTCGGTTCAGGCCCCCACTCAGACCCAAGTCCAATCTGAGTCTGTCTAGACCTGAGTGCTAATAGTAGTGCAGTAGCCGTGACCGTTCGAGGTTCTAGGTTTAGGTTTAAGTTCTGTCTTCGTAATTACTTTATATCACAAATACATATCTGAAATACCGCGTGTTCTGACTGTTAAGTGTAACCCACACCCGAGATATACCGGTCGTATATCACTAGGTCGTGGCCCCATCCACGTTTATTTTCCACTTCGGATCGTTTGGCCATGATTGGCTAAGCGACACCGCTTGAGTGGGTGGTGCGCCCCATGAGCACAACGTGGTGAACGCCGGGAGTTAGGGGTTCGCGCTGGATTACGATTTTAGCCATGGCGAGGTGATGCGTTCTCGTATGATAATGAGGTTCTCCCTGGGTTTACATCGTCGAGATTAGCTACCTCGACGCCTTGCAGGACCGTATGCCGGCTGACGTTGCCAACGAAAAGTCTGCTCCCGATCTAGACGTATTCCTGCATTTTTATTTTTGGCATATTATTGCCTCAGTTACCGTGGAGCAGCGACAATTCATCCCCTATTCGGAGACCCATTATTAAGAGTATTATCAACACGCGCCACGCATAATAAGCAATCATGGCGGTCTCTACGTCTCTTAGCTATGAAGAAGACTCTCCGTCCACATGGGCCAAATTTGAGCGCACCCTCGAGCATCTGCCTCCTTGGCATCGATTTTCGTATTATCTTCTGGAAGGGGGCTCTATTAAGAACCAGCTTGCAAAGGTTGCATAATGCGTAATATGATACAAGCAATATGAAATGGATATAATATAATACAGTTCAGCTTACATAATTATACCGCACAAAGCCGTGCTGAGTGTGGTGATGATTCTTTTGGTGGCCGCTTCTAGTGTGATGAATCTAAGCTACCAACCTGCGTGGTCTACTGAGGAGCCCTTCAACTTGGCCAAGTTGTAAACCAGGGTCGCTCAGCTCATCTCAGCCCTTAGTTCGAGTGAGTGTGACCAATTTATGATCCAAGGGCCTCACTCAACTTACATTTTCATCTGTGTCAGAATTGTCACTGGGGTGTTTGGTCATAACTTGCGCCAGAGGTGCTTTCAGAACTCGGGAGGATCGGGCCCAAGTTCTCAACCAAAACAAGAGCTTTGTGGCTCATTTCTTTCAGTATTCTGAGCACCAGAGAAATGACGATATCCAAAGCCAAGCTCGGGCTCGTTATGGACATTTACGGTTCCACAATTACCATGATTAACCCTTTGCAAGTATGCAGATTTATTTACCCGGGGTCGGTTAGAAAGAGAAACATAAATATATATACAGTAAGGTGGAAGCGGCCGGTGTACATGTAAGCCGCGGTCCGTGTGATATCGGATGCCTGTGTTGCTTGGTGCATGCCAACGTCACTTTGTGGTAGTAAGCCAGAGTGTGATTAAAATATATACAGTATGTTATCATATATCCATGTTTCATTGAAACTTTAAGATGGGATATGACCATATTTAAGCCTGGCCACGTTGGAATGATTTTGTTGACACTATATTAATGCCTCATCTTGGATATGAACAACTATACGGATACGTACGTAGGTAGCGAATTCACTTGCATTGTTGTTGGTCCGAGTAATCTTCCTTGGAGCAGCGCATCTCAGTATTGCTATCATCATGACTAGTATGGTTTTCTGTGTATTGATTTGGCACGACCAGGTTATAAGGTACTGATTTCATTTCTAGCTTGTCTTCGTTGCTATGTACATTCTCGCCATGCACAATGCCATCATGAGAATCTGTGACAACGTCACTGCTCCCATCAACCTTTTCATGAGCCAAGTGAGCAACCAGCAGTTTCAAATCATTGATCTCCGTTACCAGTATATCTCGATCAAGGTGGTGAACTTCTCCATCACCCCGCGAGGTACTTGATTCACTTGTGATAAGTGCGTTTGCCAATTGCTGTTGAGTTTCTGATAAAAGGTGTTTTAGATGTTGAAGTTCTGCTGTAGTGTCGGATTCAGGTACTGAAGAAATGTCTGACGAAGACGTTGGCATTGCTGTATGTGTGTCACTGTGCATCTGCGTGGTAATCTATGCACTTCAAATCATGTTGAGCATGCATCATCACGCATATACGGCACAGATTGCATGTGTGTACGTGTGGGCGCGCGTGCTTAGCTTATTAGTGTGCTTGTGTGTGCTTGTGTGTGCTTGTGTGTGCTTGTGATATCAATCGGACGTATCTGCGCCACTATCTGATGGTCATGATTGAGGTCAAGTTGTTTTACATGGTCGGGCAAGGGAGGGCGAGCATTGCTCCATGTTGGGAAAGAGGGCCCCAAATCCAAACAAGTGATTAGTTTACCCCCCCACACAGCAACACAGCTTAACGTTTAGCAGGGGGGCTTCCTCACCCTCTTAGTAGTCTACCCCCCAAAAGAGTTCCCTTAAGTATGTGTTTTTCGAAATCCTAGGAGAGCTCGTCCCTTCCCCATTAGCAACATGCTTCATCGCCGAGGGGTTAAAACCCCCCCGCCTACCAAGATGGTGTCCGGAAATGGGGCCTCTCTCCCCTCCCGGAGCAATGCCCCCCCTCCATCAACCCCCCCCATTGATTATGCGTATGCATGTTGGAAGCTCGTTGGAGCGATATATATGGCGAAACAACAAAGCAAACCTCAAGTCGAAATTCACACATGCATATCCGTACTTAAAAACGAAGTCTAAAGTGTATTTATATTTTAAAAAATACTGAAAAACTTTCGCCAAGAAAGATATCTGAACACTTGCTTTTTATTGGACGTTCCACATCCTGATAAATAAAACAGCACACCACATTCAAGCACGCCATGTCATGGACCGCACGATGCAGATGTGGAAGATATAGTGGAGCACTCGATGGACCCTTGTGACCCTTGCAATGATGCGCCACGCAACAAAAATCAGCAGTACATCACATGCTGTAACCAAAATCAGCAGCACGGCACCTGCCGTGAGGAACATGGGGCAGATGCCGACATGCCGTCGTGGAGCTATTACTATAGCTCCTAACCCCGGCGCACCACGGGTAAAACATGGCATCCGTCATAAGCGGCGTGATGAGGCAGAATTAGGCAAAAGTGGGATTGTATTGGGCCTTGCCCGCCATTTCCGGAGCCTGGGAGCGTCGCCTGGGCTGAGGGGTGGCGGCGGCGCGCGAAGGGCATGGCGCGTCAGAGGCGCCGCCTGCTGTATGTGCCTGGCCGGCGGGTGGGGGTTCTCCAGATGCAGGCAGCTGAGTGCGTGGTGACACGTGGGAGGGTCCCGCCGGGCGCGCATGGGTCTCTTGCCATTCCGGGAGGGGAACCCTTACTTGCCGGCGAGAATAAGCGCAGCCTCCAGCAGGGTCCCTCAGAACGCCTCTAGCGAGGTGGGACATAGACCTGCTGGCCCCGCTAGGAGGTGACAACTGGAGCGAAATATACTTATTTGGGAGTAGAAGAGTAGTCTCTCGGGGAATAGGGGACTTTGCATTCCGGGGAATACTTTTCCGTGCATGAGACGCACGACAGCCGGACGGGCGCGGGCACGTGACAGGGACAGGTCATGGCATGCGCATGACCAGCAACATTACACCACACGACAGCCACATCCGATCCACACGCAAAATCTAAATGATTAAATTCGAATTTCAGAAATCAGAATGCAATCCAATGAGAGATACTTGTCACCACCGACCGATCCAACGTAAAGTACTCGTGACACAGTGACACTTCTGCAAGGTGTCAGGTTAAAAAGCGCTCTTAGGTGCGAAAACGAAGCACTGGGCGCTCAACTACATGCATACCCCCACGCACTGTTACTTGAATTACATCAAGTAAACAAAATTTTCCACGTTTGCTGCAAACTGAGCTGATGCGGCCACGAAATGGCTCAATCAAGAGCTCAAAAGATAGATATTCGTGTTAGAAATACATATATTTCAGTTGCGAACGTGTGAAAATTGTTTGCGCAATGAATTTCAGTTAACAACAGCAGGGGGTATGCGTGCGCGAAGTGATTTTCACATACGTAAGCGCGTCACCGGCGTAAAAGAATGCACATCCAGCCGAGATACAGCAACAACCTCACAACCATACTTTCCGACAGCGACACACGTGTGCCTGCGCCCGTCTGGCTGTCGTGTGTCTCGTGCAAAGAAAAGTATTCCCAAGAATGCAAAATTCCCGTATTCCCTGAGTGACTACCTTTTTATTCCCAAATAAATACACACCCCAACCGGGGGGCTTCGTCCCCGGTGGCGCCTACGGAGAGCTCAAGCGCCCGTCTCTGCACGGTGCCTCGGTGCGCCGCCTCACCGAGGCACCTCACCTCACCTCACCTCACCTCACCTCGCCTTGCCTCACCTCACCTCACCTCACGCTGAGGCGGCGTGGGCATGGGCGCAGAAGTAGACGGGGCGAACGACAAGAGGGTAGACGTGTGGCGTGTTTGACGTGTGGGAGGACGGAGGTGATGGGAGCGGCGCGTGGCGGCACAAAGAAGCGGGAGGAGAACTTCGTCATGGAGGGCTCGTGGGAGGAGCAGCTGGTGCGAAGCGCAGGCAACGGCGGGCAGCAGGGGAGGAGGAGGAGGAGGGAGAGCACTCGCAGGATGAGGAGGTGGTTACGGTGACCGCATCATTACCAGTAATTCAAGGTATGTCTTACACATACCCGGTTTGGTCGAGAAAACTTCCTGGAACGATCTTGCCGATGATAAGAATGCGCTTGAGTATGGTTAAGTATGGGTGGCAACTGAGTGGTATCGAAGATAACATGGTTGTTAGCATCCTCCTAGACCCATACACAATTTGAAAGAGCTTTACCTCGTTCACATAGCAGTTTCCATTCTTCAGCCTGTCGAGCTCGGTGGATGCATCGGCGAGCTTCGTTGAGAGTGTCTCCGTTTCCAAAGTCTTGGAGTGCAATGCTTGCTGCAAAGAGCCTACATGTGTTGTGTGCTCTTGCTGCTGCTTGAGCTGCACAACATCCAAATTGGTATAAATATACACATAAAACAGCGCCGCCTCGTCTAACGCTGCCAAACGCACCATACAGGTTTCACATATCTGCATACTTCAAAATATATTTGATTTGTAGCAAGCGCGCGTGTATATATATATACAGTATATATATATATATTTGTATGTATATGTTACGGTATATATATCCGATCGCTGCACAACCGACAAGGTGTATTCAGAATATGTTACGGTATATAAGCGCGCCACGCACATATGCGCGCCGGTTTTCAGTACAAGCGCGCCAGGCGCGCTTGTACTGGTCGTGAACCCTTGCCTCGTGGTACAAGCACGCACCAGTACAAGCGCGCCTGAATTTACAGTTACCCCACGTATTTTTAAGCGGGTTAGAGGGTCTATGGGGGTGTTACGGGAGGTGTTCAGGGATGTTATGGGTTGCTTGAGGGTTGTGTGGGGGTTTTCGGGATGTAACGAGTTGCGTTTTAGGGTTTTGTTTTGGGGTTTTGAGCTGAGTTTTAGGGTTTTATGGTTTAAGCAGGAGGGTGTGGGGAGGGTTGGAAGGTGTTGAGGGGTGGTTTGGGGGTGTTTGGGTGTGGTTTGGGGGTGTTTGGGTCTGGTTGGGGGGGGGAGAGTAATACCCACATCACACCCAGAAACCCCCAAGTCACACCCAAACACCTCCCATACCATACCCCAACACCCTGCAAATCACACCCAAAAACCCCCATACCATAACCCGACACCTTCCAAGACACCCACACCCAGCCCATACCATGCCCACCCCCACACCCCCCGACCCATACCACACCCCATACCATACCCGCACACCCCATACCATACCCACCGCCCCCCATACAATACCCATACACCCCCATACCATATCGTCCACTACGACCTCCCATACCATACCCACATACCCCCATACCATACCTACACCCCCATACCATACCCACACCCCCATACCACCCCCATACCCCCTAGGGGCACCATAGAAGTGCCCAGGCGCGCTTGTACTGACGCAAAGGCGCTCATCTACCGGAATAATGTGTACGCATATGCGCGCCGCGTGCTTATACTTTCAGTTGCCCAGTACAGGCGCGGACGCACAACATGCCAAAGCGTGGTACTGAAATGAGCATGCATATGTGTGCGGCGCGCTTGTACCGTAACATATATACATATGCACAAGCGCCAGAACAGTGTGGCACAGTTCAAAGGAGGTGGAAGGCTCAGCAACGGAGGTAGTGTCGGTTGCATGTTGGCAGCACACTAGGTACTGCCGGCTGGGCCTCCATACAATAGCTACGATTGAACAAGGACGGGACCTGCGGCAGCCCCTCCGGGGAGACAATTGTGTTGTTACTTTGATGGAATTTTTGGTAATTGTCAGCAAACTTACCAAAATAGCGTCATGTTGGTCATGACAATTCTGATCGTGAAGGGAAAACTCATCCCACTCCCTCTGCAATGCGGCGCGGCGCCTCTCGGAGCCCTGCCATTGTTGCCAGCACATGCAGCATTTATTTGCAACAGTGAGTATGATTTGTCTATGTTAGGAAATTATCATTCACCTTGACATTGCAAAATGCGTTGAAATAGCCAAATTCCTAAAATATGGGACAATATTCATATGATTCCCCCCATCAGTCTAATTTTGGGTGCAGCTCACAGCTCCATGCGAGGTGAGGCAGTTTACATCTTCATACGGCATTCTTCACCACAGTCTCTTGAATGGCCAATCCGTTCAAATTTGGAGTTTGAATGAATTTAGTAGTTATATGAAAATCCGGGTTTATGTCAAAGTATTGGTAACGCTTGGGACCTATGGAACAAAAGTTCAGATTTCTAGATCGCATTATGTGAGCGATTTAAGTATATGCTTAGTATGCTTAAGTATGGGTGGTGATTGAGTGGTATTAGACATAACTTTTCGATGAGGTGGTCAATTCGATCCCTGAAGTGTGCAATGTGTTTAGATTGCTTTGGGTAACTTGTTTATTATCACATAAAGCGTTTTATGAACTGTTGTGGCATGGGCCCCAAGTGTTACCAAGACCTTGATGTTTAATCATATGAAAATATGACAATTATTTGACTTGGACAATCGCATTGTATTGCTAATAATGTGTTGGCACATTATCCATTCATTACGGTCCTATACATGGTAAATTGCTCAAAAGCGATTACAGCAGTGTGTAAGCTCTGAATTTCAGCAGCGGGCCCGCAGAGTCCCGTGCTCTGAATTTCAGCAGCGGGCTAGCAGAGTCCCAGCAGAGCAGAGTCTGAACAGATGTGCAGAGCATTCGTGGCATTGTGGTACATGCGCATGTTTGCAGGGAGTACTGCTTCCACTGTACTGAAGAAACTGAATGTTACTCAAGAACTCTTGCTTCATTGGAGATGTGGCCCTTATTAGTCTGAGATTGGTCGGGACAGTCTTACCCTACACTAGCTTGGATCATTTGGTCACAGCCCGCATGTGGTGATTATTGATACCATAATTATAGTCGGTGCCCTTGTTTTGCATGTTTTGATCCCGTGCACACCATGGTGGCATGACAGGGTGTATAGACAATATGCACAAAAAACCGCTTTATAAAGCGGTAGTTTGCTTCTATATGTGAAACATAAATATGCGTGCACTGTTTATTGACCTGTGTCAGCATCAATCACGGTCTGAGGATAGTCTTCAAGGGGGGCGGGTCACACTCGTGGATGCAGTAGTTAGACCGGGTGCTGATGGTCTGCGCATTCCTAATTTACCCCGTTGGTAGTGAACATCGACCACATGTACTGTATCCATTCATGCTTTCATTCCCAAACATAATATCATGGACTCTATACGCTTATCATGAATGTTGCGGTTTTATATGCAGATACTAATTATCATATGTAGATGAAGGTGGATGAGATGACCGCACAAATCACAAGGCCCTTGAGGTGGCAAAGTGCGCGCACACCTCCAGCCTCTCCTGAGTTTTGCTCAGCATGTCCGTCACCTTCTTCACTTCCGCCTGCATCTCTGCGGTGTGCAATGCGTAGCGCTGCTCATGTGCTTGAGATAGCTTTGCTGTCTTCTCTTCGCATGCTGCCTGTTCATGCTTTGCTGTCACCAGCCTGTCCTCACAACTGCATAAACATCCAGCAGCATAAGCACGTCAAATTCTGAAGCAATCATAGCCGCAGTATGAAATCGTATATCAGCAAATAACCCTCTTACCGATAGCTAGATTATCCAACCATACATATATATATATATATATATATGGGTGCCTATGTTTTACACATTGTGATTCCTTATACACACAGTGTGGCAGGTTGGACGGAGACGGATACGGATATTATAACACCTCATACATACAAGCAATGCAATACTATAAGAGCACGTATGATAAACAAATAGGCTCTGGAATAACATCTGGAATATGTATATGTATATACTACTTTTCTTTGGTGGGCGCTCCTATGTTGCTTATCACTTTCCTGAAAGAGGTACAATAGGAAGTATACAAAAAATATATATATACTACTGTATATATATCAAGGTCTTAGCATGGGCTGTTCCATTTATTGTCGCAAGGGGGGATAGGATTTCATTTTTTGGTCCGCTGGGGTGGTGGGATCTCGCGGTGGCGCAGTCCACTGGGTAGGTGTTGTCCGCTGAGCTGGTGGGGGGTGAGATGTTGAAAATTAAAGCGGTGTTTGTCCGCTGGGGAGGTGGGGATCAGCAAAAATCATTTCTGAGACAGCTTTGTGTGCTTCGGCGCATCTTGTGTACATCAGCGAGATTATTCTGGTTGGATCATAGGAGACCATAATCGGTCCATTATTTCCATTGAGGATTGCAAAGCAAGCGCTGCTGGAAATTTGGAAGTTCGCGGCTCCCAAAATGTTGAATACATGTACTACAGGCAATCTAATGAAGAACTTCTTAGTATCTGTCTCGATACAGGAGGAAACTCTTCCCAAAATTTCGTTATGTGCATGATGTGTTCAAACTTTCACAAGTTTCCTAATCCGAAAGGTTGCCTACTGTAGCATTATAGTGCATCGCGACACCTCACAGTGTGCACACAAATACAGCGATGGGCTCTTACTTGAGCTAAGTTGTAGACAATTACCTAAACACGTGCACTTTGCCAATAACAATCATGGATTCATCCAACTAAAAAATATCCATGTCGTGTCGTCGTGAGCTCGCATGGATTAATGGATGACACATTATCTATTCAAGCGTGGCACTGCCATACATTCCTTGGCGCATCGCACCTGGTATATATAATTATATATAATAAATAAGGTCTGCAGGCTTACTGACCATCACCATGCCATACTTGACTTGTGTTTTTTTCGAAATGCATTTTTGTCGTATTAATCTTCTGGAGAATGAACATTACCGACGAGCAGACGGTATCGACTTTCGGGCACGATAAAGGGCACCACGCAATGGGAGCAAATGGGAGCCCACTTCGGCTCTTCTTTCGTTCGATGCAGCAGACGAACGAAATCATTTTGACACATGCCACTACAATCAGCATACCTTGTGTGGTTGACACTGAAGAGAACGCTGAGAACTCAGCGTTCGTTATTCATCATCCGATTGTCACTCAGTTCTTGCGAGATTGACAGCTTCGTGGCCGCGACGCACGCGCACGGTACGCATATAACTATTATTTTTGACGCAGTCCTAATGTTTCCCCAGGGCATATTACTCATAATGGGTGCTTCTATAATGTGCCGCCCGAGCGAGGCGCTAGGTGATACAAATTGCAACGAAATGCAAATATGATACTTCTTTGTGACGAGGGCTGCATAATTCTGTGATGAGTTTTGCACTTCGTGTCTTGGATTCAAGCAAGCTCTTCATCACGAGCGCGCGCAAACGCGTACAGAAATCATGCTGACAAATTATGCCGACACACGCGTATGCAGCAACTCGTGTGGGTGTGTGTGTGTGGGCGCGCGCGATGCAGACGATGATCGCCCGTCACATACGAACCTTTGAATAGTCCTGTGTTGTTGCGCATATGCGTCGTACGTCTTGCGCCATCGAGTCATCGTTGTTCGGGAATGTTTGTGCGCTGCTCTCAAGCTCAAAGCGAGCAATGCTATCATCGCCACGCTACCAAAAATGTACAACCATCGGGTGACGGTCCATATTTGTTTGCGACGTTTTTTCGCGGTGTTTTTTGCGCTTATTTCGCTTGCCCCTGTGATGCCACCAAATTGGCGAGGACCAAGTCCATCGAGCGACGCGGTATCATCGAAACATGCGTTATATATCGATTGGTATCCGTTTAAATTGACGGGTAGCTCAGGTGGGAGAGGATACGGCGATGTGTGACGGCGACTTAGCTTGTGATACGGAGATTGCATTAGGTCGTCGATAAATTGCTTATCGTAGACCAATGTTGCTTGCTACAAAATACTTCTCGTTGTGTGATCACAAATGACACAATAAGGCTTTGGACACGAATGTACAACTTTGTCGCCTTCGTTTCCTGCAGTTTCCGGAGCCCGCTGTATAGTGGGTGCACCATGTTATATTTAAAATGCTCAGGTCATATCCGTGGCTCCGGCGCATGATGGTAGATTATCGATTTACGGGATATGACACAGTAGAATAACTAGGCAAATTTGTCAAATGTCATTGAAATATGCTCGTGTACTTCTAAGACTATGCAGATGAATCTCGAGTAAGAAGTGTGGTGATCGTACGCGCGCGTGCAACCTATCAGCAGCAAAAATACGAAAACAATGTTGATTGGGGTGCGCGCGCTCCACGACGCAGCGCGCGATCTATTCTGTCAAGATCATGTTTTATACACATCGGTCGAACCCACACACATTGAAGTAAGCGAGGTCAAGTACGATCGAGAAGCCCATGTACGACGAGGTGGTGTGCACTACAACGTGTGACCGTTGGTATTAACTCTTAATTAAGGGCTTATTCTGCACGGTCGAGAGCTCTAAATCGATGCGGACATCCCGATCGATCGGAAATCGATCCTGACTTCTCGATCTCCAGAATATCCTATGTTTGTTTCGTTCCGCTCTGACAGCAGTGTCTTCGGAATTTTACCGCAGGGGTGTACCAGGATGCATAGAAGTACACACCATAAACGATAAAATTGTGGCCCCTCGCCATCTTTCATAAGCTTAATGCTGGGTTCCTTATTATAAGAAGGAACAGTGTATTTCATTAAGCCGTTAACACTGTATAGGGTTTAACCAGTCAACCTACGCCATCAATGAAATCGTGACCCCCCCGCCGAAAAGCGTGTGTCTTTCAATAGCATAAAGGTGAGGTATTACTGTAAGCGCAACGGGCAAATTTGGGCCACGTACGCGCGACACGACAACCATTCAACCAATCGTTTGTTAATTAATTAAAATCATTGGTTCCCGCTTATGTGTCAACTGCAATGGACAAAATCAACAAAATATCACTCGATGCCGAATGGCGCGTGTCAAACCACACGCCGCAATTCCAACAAAATAGTAAAATCAGGGCAAGTCCATCATGGACCCGCCATATATCATTTGAGTCAGAGAATCTGAAAACGGAAGGCGGCTCTGATTGCTAATGGTGAAGGGTGTGTGTACACCAAGACCGCGAGAGAGATCATGGTCCCCGAAGACCGCGCCCCGGAACGCCAACAACAGGGCACACTATAGCTGGCTTCGTGAAATATGTGGAACCGACTATAACCGACGAGCCCTGAAGTCAGACGCCCACTGGGAACGGTGTCCGTCATTCGCACGGTTCGCTGAGCGGTTTGAGCAAAGGCTAAAACCACCCCCTAATGTGCACATATACGGAAATTATGTGATTTTCGTTTAATATACGGTACCTCGCGCATCATATATTCCATGAGTGGGAACCGAGCTTAACTAACAAACAACGCACGCGGGTTTATGACGAACCCCAACAAACCTGATAATTAAATAAGTATGTTGATGATAGTGCATGTGACAAACAATAAACGCAAACAATGACAATCGAATAAAAGTTCTGCGAAAATGGCATGCAATAAACAAACAAACACAAGGTAATTAAATAAACATTCTCCCGCGTCTGTTTGTGACTGATAACCTTTTATGGGTGGCGGGGGGGTTGAAATCACTCGGGCGCCTTCGGGAACGTTTTTAGGGGCTAGATAAGAATGGGACGTCCTAATCGTGGAAACGTGACCCATTAAAATTGTTAACACTTGTAACTCGATGAAACCCCGGATAATTGTCTAACCCAAAAGTGGTTTGTTCGTGATGCGCACCCTCCGCGCATGAGGTCAAGATTGCGACGTATCCGGCTTGGAAAGACCTTTCCAACGATACCCTACTTTCATGCGCGGAAGGTGCGCAGTCTGGTATAATTATATAAAGGTCACGTTTTGGGTCGGGTTTTGATCATGTTCCCAGTGTTAATCACTTCATAAGTCGGATCAGAATGACACCTAGCAGAAGAAAGACCCATAGCAGCCTGTTGCCATGACCTTCCGCCCGCAGGTGCCTGTTTCTCCTGGTCCCGACGATGCGCTGCCGGCAGATGTACCTTTCCCAGGTGTCGATACCCCCAGCACGGACGAGGAGGAAGCTGACCCGCCGACACTCGCAATGATTGCTGGTTATGAGAGCGAGGAGGACTGGCCTGCCTTTAGAGATGGGCCGGTTTGGACCCCGCTTGCAGCAGCTGCTGACCCAGCGCCGGACAATTCAACTTAGAAATTTCAAACCCTAGATCGGAAGATGTGTGATTGACTTCTGCAAAAGTACCAGCGCAGGCAGATGCCGTTCTAGCTGAGCTGAAAAAGGCTCCTTAGGGTTACTGATGTAGGTGGCCGGCAGGCCTAGATTACAGATTGAACATTGTGCCGTGGCACTCCTCTCCTTCGGGAGGAGGTGGTGTCACGGAGAGACTGATTTCACCCCCCACTATAAGGCGGGGGCCTGTCTCCTGCTTTCCCCCCTCGGAGTGCAGTGAGTGTGTCACTCCGCCGTGACTTGCCGATCCGTCAGTCTCAGACAGTAAAACCTACAATATGTTCATTTTAACTATCTTAGACTTCCGAGAGTTCCGCTGCCTGTCCTTGCCTGACCCGTATATTCATTATATCATATATATAATATATATATATATGTCCACTCGACCCGTTATCACACTTCCCGTGACGGTACATTGTCTACAACGCCAGCGACGATCGCGTTATGAGTTACTCATCCTACGCGTTCATGGGTGAGGGAGTGACACAATACTCGCGCTCCCCGCCCAACAGCCCTCTGTACTCACCCGTCAGCCCCATTTACTCACCCAACAGCCCTCCATACTCACTCATCGGCCCTGTGATCACCCGACACCTGGTGACCCGCGCACCCAACAACCCTCCACCCTCGCCCAGCAAACAACCACTCTTCGACGACGCCAACGCGGCAACAGTAGCCATGCCTGCCGACCAGACAATGAGCCGAGCGCAACGAGTGAGCGAGGAATTCGCGCAGCCATGTCCGCCGCGCTCGTGAAGCATGTTCCGTCCGGCGAACAACCCCGGTAAACACCTTCGCAACCGCCTATCGAATACAAATGTATTGATATTACACCATATATTATAGGCATCCAGGATCACGGTCAAACACGTTGTGGTTGACAAACACACAGCTTTCTGATCATGCCTCCAAAAAGCGACATAGAACAACGCGTCCGTGACACTGTCGTCCGTGACCAACTTTCCTAGAGAGTACATTTAAT
The DNA here is from genome assembly GCA_001247695.2 of Cymbomonas tetramitiformis. Taxonomy (NCBI): domain Eukaryota; kingdom Viridiplantae; phylum Chlorophyta; class Pyramimonadophyceae; order Pyramimonadales; family Pyramimonadaceae; genus Cymbomonas; species Cymbomonas tetramitiformis. The sequence continues at coordinate 43,887 of LGRX02025097.1, read as the reverse complement.
GTCAATCGCGGGGCTTACGCTTCACACTGCCGATTCTGGGGGCGCCAACGTGGCACCCGATGTCATTGTGCATGATGAGTAACTTGAATTTCATAGTCGGCGTAGACCGGATGTGGACGATAAAATTGGACTTGTGGGACAACGACATGGGAAACGATATACGGAACAGATCGCGGCGGTAAAATATTGCAGGGGAGGGAGGATACCGTGCCGTTCGTAAGTTATCAAATATGGAAATGCAACTCATCGTTTGCCCGCCCCAACTTTGGTGTGCTACTGCAGACCGCTCCCCTTGTGATTTTCATCACATTACATGAAGTACAATTTTTTCCAACGTTCGTAACTTACAAAAATATATTCACAAAACGAATAGCTTCTATTTAAGCTCTGGATGGACCCCATGCACTACCGGATCAGCTTCGTTTGCAGCCGGGACTGCACGCTAAGTTGATGCGGTTTAAGATTGGGTCGACCCAAAGCATGAAAACCTTTGCAGCGAAGGGCTTTTTGTGCGCACTAGCGCACGAAACTCGGCACTAATATTGCTGGCAGTGATATTAGTGCACCTTCTTAAGCGCAAAGTCTCTTTATAGGCGAAAGAGTCAATTTATTTTTGTGAGCATCATGGGCATTGTTCAAACTCATAAATCTGCCTTAGAAATAAATCGATCGTTTCGCGCACAAGTAACTTGAAGCCTTGAGCTTCATGTAACTTGAAGATATATACGTTGGCAGTATTTGTGCCGAGTTTCGTGCGCTGGAACGCACGGGAAGCCCTCGGCTGTTTGGCATCTTTGGCAGGGAAGATATCTTCCTGGGATTGGCCGGCCCGGGGCCGTGTCACGGAGGCCCGGGCCGAAGGCGGGCCGAAGGAAAAGTTGCGGATGGGCCGAGTCGCATTGAGGGGAAAATCGATAAATTTCCAAAATTTATCGATTTTTGACAAATTGTCATACTTAAAATTAAAATTTTGCGCCTGCGGCGGGCAATTTTGGGTTCGGGCCGAGACGGGCCGAAATGTGGCCGAAGTAAATTCCCAATGCGGGCCGAGTCACCTCCGCGGAAGATATCTACCCTGATCTTTGGGTTTGGGTACGTCCGAACCCAAACCCAAACCCAATAAATCTGCCTTAGAAATAAATTGCTCGTTTCGCGCACAAGTAACTTGAAGCCTTGAGCTTCATGTAACTTGAAGATATATACGTTGGCAGTATTTGCGCCTAGTTTCGTGCGCTAGAACGCACGGGAAGCCCTTGGCTGTTTGGCATCTTTGGGTTTGGGTATGTTCGAACCCAGACCCAAAGCCAATAAATCTGCCTTAGAAATAAATTGCTCGTTTCGCGCACAAGTAACTTGAAGCCTTGAGCTTCATGTAACTTGAAGGTATATACGTTGGAAGTATTTGTGCCTAGTTTCGTGCGCTGGAACGCACGGGAAGCCCTCGGCCGATTGCCATCTTTGGGTTTGGGTACATTGAACCCAAACCCAAAATGTGCTCTTTATCAAGAGGCGACCATTCCGTGTACACTCATTGGAAGTCTTTGCGCTTAAGAGGGTGCACTAATATTACTGTCAGCAATATTAGTGCCAAGTTTCGTGCGCTAGTACGCACAAAAAGCCCTCCGCTGCAAAGGTTTTCATGCTTTGGGTCGACCCAATCTTAAACCGCATCAACTGAGCTTGCAGGCCCGGGTGCAAACGAAGCTGATTCGGAAGCGGAATGGGTCGAACGATAGTTTAAAACAAAGCTCTTCTTGTGCCGAATCAATCTATAACAGTTACTAACGTTAAAAAAATCGTTCACCTAATGTAGTTTAGATTTTAGAGGAAGGGGGTATGCGCAGACAGAAGCGAAAAGCAGTCCTCAGAACCAGGCACTACTCACCGTCGCGCAGTTGCAGTTGGGCAAATCCTTCCTTTCTGTGCTCTCCCGTGTTTGCGATTGTCCATCTCAGTGAATTTTACCGTCGATCGATAAACACGAATTATCGGATGGCTTACCGGCAATAATACCAAGGAGATCTACTCGGAGACACGGACGTCTTTTTTGGTGAATAATATACAGCCGCGAGATGAGACAGATGGAAAGTATGATTTAATCTGTGGGATGAAATTCCATCTGGGCGTTTTGGCAAGACAGGTTCGGCCTAGAGGTGTCATCAATGACATTGTCATTTCACCACTAGCGAAATGCCAATTTGTTGATATGACAGTCGTCGTTCTATATCGTATTTAAAGTATGGCTCAGAATGCTGTGCACGACGCTTATTCCGGCGCGACGGGGCCTACGCGACTTGTGGAATGCGGTGCATCATTGTGTGACTAACAGAAATTATGATGCATGTGTGAGATGTATCACTGCGTCGAAGTGCGCACCGTGCAGAAACGTAATCTTCAGTCTACGTCGCACACCGTAGCGGTATAATATATGCAGGGTCGTCGTACCGCAACCCTTCTTGCACAGCGACCAACCAGGCTATATAACAATCAGAAAAGGGTATGCAACAACGTTACGATTTGATCCTGAGTGTCCACTACCCGGTGGTACATGGGGATGTACCCAGGAGGGTCTGGGTACATAGCGATGTACCCAAGCTGCGCGATGTGTTTCAATGACTAAATTCATTACTGTGTCATTAATACATGAAAATATATTATCTTAAGACCCTCCCCAGGGTGCCAATATATCGCAGGGCTAATTTTGACTCGATAGCATATCCACTCGTGACGTTCCGAACTCGGCAAACTCAACATTTCATAGGGGCAATGTACGAGATACCGGCTGCTTTAACCGACATTTTGAGGATCAAGGCGACCTCGGATGAAAGTTTTGATAAGACACTATGGAAAGAGCAGGTCGAGAACTTGACAACATGGGTCCGCAAATTTTCAAAGGGCCGTCGAGGAGGCAGGTAGTATAAGCAAAATTCCAGTCATTGCGGTATAATCGGCCCTTTTTCGGTAAATTCTAAGAACACATCAAACGCCATGACGTTTGAAGCTGAAACTTTTGGCTGAAACGCCCACCCAATGAATGACACTTGCTTTTTAGGGTACTACATGATGCACGGACGTTAGATTTGGCGATGCTATTGATTAAGGAGCAGATATGAGGCATCTCCATCGATGTACCCAAGGGATGTACCCAAAAATATCGACTTTTCATTTTCTTTCCGGCGGCATACGGCGGTAGCCGGCGTTTGAGTACACGTGATCAAATAGCCGGCATGCGCGCATCCGCTTATGATGGATCGGTTTAGGGTATTGTCAAGACATTTGCCCAAGCGGTCGGTGCACAAATGACACGGGAAAATCTGCATACGTTGGGTACATCGTGATGTACCCAAGGCCGGGTAGTGGACATGAGTGGGGCTTTGGAACCCACTCGCTCGTTTCCACACTACGATAGTGAGATAACGCGCTTGTGCCAAGCCTGTTATACGGCTTGGCACGCCGTATTATGTTGTAATTCCGTGATTCGTACCTCCTTGGTGCATCGCACCATAATAGTTATAACGGGTACTTTGTATAATATATTTAGACACAATTTTATACCAAATGAACATCGAACGGTATGTAGATAGTCGATGTGGTATATAATCTCACCGTGTATGCCATATGTATTGGGCCACACACTTAATAGTATGACTGGCAGGCATTGATAGGTCATGACAACATGACATATGCAAATAATGATTGCTAACTGTCATGTTCACCCATCATCGTTTACAAAATATTTATATAGCAGCATACCATATGGATTGAATACAAGCTGCACGGCGCTTATAGATGGAAATGATGTTTATGTGATCAGGTCGACATGCATAAAATTTCAATTTGACCGGGTATCGTTAGTGTGCCATCACGCATCAGGATCATACCCGTAAATATATGCCATATATCAAGTGCTGCCAAAAGTTTGCAAAAGTAGTTGCCGAACGTTGTCGCAACAAATCCCAATCTTCAACGCAATCCACGATACAATTACATGCCTACAATTATTTTACCAGCATTTCAACGATAATGCATTCTTATTGTCATATCTGTTTCTCTACGATGATCAATGGCTGAGTGACAAATGAAAAGGGGCATGCATCACCTCTTCGTATACAAATAATGGGTGCAAAACATATGGATTACTTTCTCCAGTTTGTCATGCTCTACCAAAGCATATATACAAACAGCGCGCTCGTGTGCGTTGTGTGACAACCTGCCCATCATTTTATGTCCTGCATATTGATGATGCACACTTTATTCCTGCTCTGTGATCGTGCAAAAATCACCTTACCGGTTCTTTCGTACATATGACAAGTTTTGATAAAACTTTGACATTGTGGCAAGTTCTGTCAAGTGCCCATGGTGTGCATATATTCAGCTTCACAATCTCATCAACATGGCTGAAGAAGAACAATGGTTGCCGTGACTCCAGCATGTACTTCTATGTTGCCAGGATGCACGGAAATCCCCACATCTTCAGAATCGCCATTAGTATATATCATAGGCGCGGCATCGTCAAAATGGTTTTGAATCCGTGGCGCACCATCGTATGCACCTCCATCAGTGCCACCACCCGTTATAGACATGTGCTGTACGTACCCACGCTGAGCGCCAAGCGCATGTGCTAACTTCTCTGCCCGAGAGATTAACTCTCCCACTGCCAATGCTTCCGCGGAGAAGGTGGCTTGTTGCATTGTCTCATATTTGAGCTCATACTGTCGGGAACAAATGAAAGGGTGATAACAAACATTAGTATGTGCATAGAGTAATTAATCACCAAATAGTATGGCTGTGTCATGGTGTTATATATGTTTTGATATACACCCTGTCGCACCGCGCACGGAAGAATATCGCGCAAAACAGGGGGTTGAAATGGGGAGCGCCTATTCAACCCCCGCGGGGTACATGTCATACTCGAGCGGACGGTTTTCGTCATGTCATCTCTCGTTTTGTTCATGTACAAAACAAACCGTGACACTCCTTGAGGAGGAGGAATGCGAATGCAGCGTCTATGTCTGCTGATCTGGCATCTGCGTCACGCCCGCCCTTCGGCTCGGCTGCGGCTGTCGCGATCTAATTTCATCTGTGGCTGACTCGTTTGATGTCGATGTCGCTCGGTCAGATCGGTCAGATCCTGAAAAATGGTTTCATAAATTGGTAGGGTGCGCGTAGAAAGGCAAAGGGAAAAGGCAATGCAAAGGGTTTAGGCAGCAGTCGCATATAGTTTAGGAGCATATGACAAATATTTTCGTTCAGAAATATGTTGCATGTGCTTTTAAACTCGCATATATGCTGAAAGCACTGACGGGGAGGGTAATTGGCAAGCATCTTTGAAACTTCCGAGTTTCAAAGATGCATTTTGTATTTTGGGTGCATACACCCAAATTACATACTGTATCAGCAGAGCGCTTCTTTCTTCGTTCGAGTGGGGTATTCGCCTTTCCTCCACCGAATATTTACAATGTGAACAGTTAGCATGCAAGCGCACAAAGGCATCCGGTCAGCATCTTTGAATATGTCATTTGCCTTTGGCTTTACCTTTGGCTTTGCCTTTGATTCCTATTGATTAATAGGTTTTAATTTTTCCGGGAGCAAATTTTGATTGTTTCCGGAACAATTAACTTTTGATTTTCCCCGTAACAATGAATTTTGGCTACGGACACGCATATTTAGGGTTTAGTGAGAGTTTATGGGGTTTATCCAGTAGCCAGGCACCCTAATAACCTAACACTAAACCCTACATATGTTTTCCCGTAGCCAAAATTCATTGTTACGGGGAAAATCAAAAGTTAATTGTTCCGGAAACAATCAAAATTTGCTCCCAAAATAATATAGTTCCATGGCCTAATTAATATTAAGCTTTCATATTTTGGTAGTGAGGGGTAATCAGTATTTACAATTTCTTGCCCATCAATATCTACACGGTGCACTCTCAGTTACGAGGATATGTGAGTTAAAGAAACAAATTGGAATCAATGAGCATACATACGTGGCACCTATGTGTTATGAGATCTTCAAATATGTGAAAGCAAATATCAAGTATCAAATCATACAACATAGTTACATAGGAATCGAGGCAAGGTTCGTCATTGCAAAATAGGTATGACTGGCATCAACATTGTTGTTAGTCAATTTTGTAGTTCAATAATGGATATTAACCGATGATCAATAATTGAAGACGTAAAAGTTGCAAAAGCTGTATTTGATGATCATCTCCATTAAAGTAATACAAATACATCACATCACGCGCACACACAATTTACATGTGGCATAGAGCAAAGAATATAGTAGACATGCTGCACAGTATGGGCGGACGAACATCGCTTGCGGGGTGGGGGGGACGAGATAGGACATGGAATTCCCCCTGGCAGCTTGCACCAACACCTGGGGGTTTGCCCCTAGCTGCAACAAAAGCCCAAGCGCCTAGCCCCCATCCCCTAGCAGCGAACTTTTCAGTCCAGGGAGGAAGTTGCGCGGATACCACCATCACGCGCGCGGGGGCAGGAGTGCCCCACGCGCGGATACCACCATCACGCGCATGGAGGCCTGCTGCATCGCGAATGATTCCTGCATCGTGATAACTTGGCATCGTGATAACTAGGAACCATTCAACGCCAGCCGCAAACCTGCGGACACACTCACGACGAGGAGGTGGGCAGCAAATTTTGGGACTTTCTCTCGGTTCTAGAGCGAGTTTATGGGGTTTTTGGCAGTGGGTTGAGTGAGAGCCCCCCTAGTACCAACGCTTTTGGTCTAGGGGAGTAAGCCCCATCCTGGAAGAAGCATGGCTTTCGGTATATTGCCCCCCTAGCTGCATCGCTTTCAGTCTAGGGGGCGGACCCCACCCCATCAGCAACTTTTTCGGTTTAGGGGTGGATGCCCCTAGCACAGCGTGTGTCCTACCTTGGCCCCTAGAGTAATGTTCGTCCGCCCTATATATATATATATATTGTATACACTCTACCACACCGTGTGTATAAGAGATCATGATGTGTAAAATATAGGCACCCACTCAAACTGCCCTATATATATATGTGTGTGTGTGTGTTATGGCACCTGCCGGCATCCCTGACCGGTACCCCGGTGCAGGCCCTGAATGTTCCCTTAGCCTGCCGCCTAGCACGTGTGTCACTGATGACTGTGTCACTTGCAGTTCAGTCCGGGTTTAGGTTCCGGTTCCTAATAACAATATTTTTATATACACCCTGCCACGCCACTCACGGGAACGCAACGTGCAAACAGGGGCACCCAAAATTGTCTAATAACAAATTCCTAATAACAACAATAGTGTCTAACGACATATCACTAGGTTATGGGCTCACCACGCTTCCACTGTCCGAATATATAATTTCGGGATATAGCACTATAAAGTGTAGGCGCACGGCGCACATATGTGCGCCAATTTCAGTACAGGTGCGTCAGGCACACTTGTACCAGTACACGGTGCGCAAGCGCACCTGCACTGACCCCCTTCGGAGGAAATTGCGCCTATCAATCAGTATAAGCGCGCCGATTCTAGACCTGATTTCAGTACAGGTGCGCCAATGCACCCATACTAGCATACCTCCCCCCTTAGCAGGGAACATATCAACCCCCTATGGCCGGTCTGTGGCCGTACGATGAGGGTTGTGGCCGAGGTTTGGCCGAGTGTGCTTTTGCTTGTTGGCCGAAACGAATTATGTAAAATTTTGAAAATTAACCCGAAAATTTGCGGTTTTTATGATATTGTCATACTTAAAATAAAAATTTAGATTTTGGCCGGGATGGCCGAAACTTGGCCGATGGAAATTTTGAGTGTTGGCCGTACGACATAAAAGTTTGATATACTCCCTGCCCCTTAGACATACTGTCTGGGTCAAGGGAAGAGGGGTTAGGGACCCGCTTAGATATACTTTTCAGGTCAAGGAGAAGATCAACCCCCCTAGACATTGATACTTTTGGGTCAAGGAAGGGTCGAACCCCCCTTCGACATACTTTTGGAGCCAATGGAGGGAGGGGGTTCGGCAGACTACCCCCCACTAGACATATTTTTTGGGTCAAGGGGTCCCCCAAGTACTTTTCAAGGGGAAGTCGGACCACACCCCCCATCATTGATTTGATCGGGGGTCGGACTCCCCACCTTAGACATATTTTTCGGGTCAAGGGGAAGGGGGTTCGGACCACCACCTGGCGTCGTGAGTACCAAACGACACCACACGCGGGCGGTGGGGGCCGTATCAGGCACGGTGAGACTCTAGAGCAAAATGAATACCGAATTGGGGTAATACCGCATAGAGGTGGCGAGGGGGAGGGAGGCGGAGCCCACGCTGACGGTCGGACCATCCAACACCCCCCTCCACCCGTGACCCGATAAATATATCTATGGTGGGGGATTCGATCTCCCCTTCCGTCGCCCCTTGACCCGAAAAGTAAGTCAAAGGGGGATCTCCCCCCCCTCCCACTGACCCAAAAAGTATGTCTAAGGGGGAGTACGAGCCCCCTCTTGACCCAAATAACAGTATGTCTAAGGGGGGAGGTGTGCTAGTATGGGTGCGTTGGCGTACCTATAGTCCCATACAGAAATTATATCTAGAACCGGCGCGCTTATTCTGATAGGCGCAATTTCCTCCGAAGGGGGTCAGTGCAGGCGCGCTTGCGCACCTGCACTAGTACATGTGTGCCTGGCGCACCTGTACCTGTACTTATGAGTGACGGTATATTCCTGATGGTTATTGCTATTTCTTTTGAGTGGCAGTATATTCCTGATGTTGATTGTGATTTCTTATTGTCACAGTTTTTTACCTCTGTCATTATGAGTTCTGGATTCCGAGCCGTTGAGTATCTTTGATTAGATTTGATTTAATTAGTAGGACTATATGTGGTAGCCGGGCCCACACAGTGATTCATTATTTCTCACTGACGGTTCCAGACATGGAACAAAACTAGTCTGAGCTATGCCAAAACAATTAATTCTTATGTTTATATAGCATACAGTTTTAACTTGTGGTTCTCTTGTATAAACTGAGACTTACTATATCATAACTTAATTTGTATTCGATGTGATGGTGTTTTTAGAGTGATATAATTAAACATAGCACATATGTGCGCCGTGCATCTACACTTTAACATATATATATATGTGCGTGTGTGTGTTACAACATGCGTGCAATGCTGGCATGGTGTATTTTGAATATCCTACGGTTGAAACTTCGAGTAATTAACTTCCAAGCTTTCCATACTCAGTCAACGGGCCAAAATAACGAGTTATAAGTTTTGTCTCAAATCACCTTCGCGTAGTAAGCCATACCTTGATGTAGGCAGTCATTTCAATAACGCGTTCCCTTGAAAAATAATGATTTGCAGTAGAACTTGCGTGCGGTCGTCAGAATCAGATCGTTCACTGTGTGCGCGTATATAACACAATTGCAATATCCTGGAAATAGTCACACTGATCACTTACAAACAAGCCGCTATTGTATATATGATAGGAGTATTGCGTATCTGTATTGTCCTGAGCTGATGAGCTTTGAATTTAGCCTGCTCGTTTACAGGCGGATGATATTGGGCTGTATGCATCGATGGTTAAATGCTGGCACATGCAATCATTGGCATGCACGTGCTCATGACAAATCGAACGACCCTCCACTGACATGACCACTAGCATAATTATGTCAGCCGGCGTTTTGGCATGAGCGTGCCTCTGCTAGCATGATATTGCGTTACCAAGACCTTGCGCTGTGTGTGTGTGGTATAATCTTGTCACGGCCCCGCCCTGCTCCTGATTTGCTTCTTACATCCACTGGAATGATGGTGGGCTGCCTTTTGTCGGCAGATCTCATGCCACTCAGTATGTGGGGGTGGGGGGATGTGAGGTTGTTCAAGGATAGTGTTAGGGCCTAGTACTTTTGAGTGGGTGTCCTTGCGTTACGTGTTGTGATCCTGTGTGATGTGCAGCCCCAAAGCTGTGTACAAATAGCTATTTTTGTGTACAAACATTCATATATATATATATATATATACTAATGATTTCTTCCAGATTGGTTTCCAGGGCCTGCATTTTCTTTGGTGGGTGCTTCTATTTTGCTTATCACTTTCCTGAGAGTGGTACGATAGCAAGTATGCAATACATATACTAAATATTTTGTATATGTAAATATTTGTGCCCCTGTTTTGCGCGTTGTGTTCCTGTGCGCGGCGCGGCAGGGTGTATACAAAAAATATATACTTTGTATATTGAGATACATATTGTGTGCACCCCCCGCCATATGACATGCACGGGATCGCGACATGTAAAACAAGGGCAGCCACTCAAAAGTAGCCCTTACCGGGAAAATTCAAAAGTAGACCTCACCAGCCACTGTGGAGGGAAGGAGGCTATAATACAAACTCAGTGTAATATATGACAAGGCAGTGATCTGACCAATACCAGCACAACAAGTGGCAAGTGGGAAAATCTCGAAAAATCGTTGAGTCGCACCGCAAATTACACACATCGAGCACTGTCTTGCCCTAAGTATACATTGAAGTGTCATTATTGTATTCTCCCCCCCCTCCCCCACGGTGGTTGATACCGTCATGAAGTCTTCCAACAGGGCCTGCTATAAGATAGGTGCCTATGATTGTTCGTATGGCGTATCCCGTTCACGCGGCATGACAAATGTGTGTACAGTGCAGACACTTGCTCTCACAAAAAAACACACACATACACAGACAAACAACACACATGGATTGTCACAGCAACACATTCATCGGATCACATTTTTACTTTACCTTGACTCCTAGGATTTGAAGGTCGGCAACAACAGACTTTCCACCCGCGTTCATCACTTGCTGCATGATGCCAGGTAGGGTACCCGGGTCCTGGATGCCGATTATCATGACAGCTTCGGCTTGAAACCCGATCAGAACCTTTGTGTCATTTTTCTTCACATACTTCCGCTTGACAAAAAAGGAAGTTGTCTGGACATCCGACGATACGTTCACCTCGGGAATATCGAACAGAGTCTGGTTAATGGCCGCCATGCGGTCTTTGACGCTCGATACCGCTGCGTCCATCGCTTCGTCTGTATTATCCACGCTCAGAGTAAGCTGCCCAAAGTCTACGGGTACACGCACCTGAGGAGAAAACGTAGGAGCGTGAGCACACGATTGTCAATTACCCCTCCGCCCGCTCAAGTGTAGCTACATAAAACGAATCCCAGTTCTGAATGTTGGTGGCAGTGTTGACATTAGTATGACTGCGCTACGCATGCTCCATGCTGTGCACAGTGAATTCTAATATGGTGTTGGTTGGTACAATTCACATAATAATCCTGACTATGTAATGTAATGTGTAGTTTGAGGAGTACACCTTCACACCGCATAGTAATTTCCAGTAGCTACAGTAAGCCCCGGTGTCTGAGAAGGCGCACAGCGTACGGGTGCAAAATTCCTATTGAGTTGGCTTCTCACTTGCTCGTCCACAATCTATCGCCGACAGCACTAGGCAAACTTTATAAGAATTTATCTGCGTACTTCTCACCCAGTGAAAGAATGGTTGGTTTTCAACGCGGACGAGTTTATCAATTCTGCCGCCCGTCTGTTGATACATGCCTTCAAAAGTGCCACAAGGGAGAAAAGGCTGAAGCCCCCTACTTATGCTATATGTTGAAAAACAGCGCACTGCTAGCAAAGGCAATGATTGTGACCCTCCCAGGGCTTTGATAATACAGTAAGCCTCACACCCAATGCGGTGGAGGGGGGGGGAGCTCCAAGAGATGTTAAATCAAACTACATAGCTTGGCTGGGAAGGGGGGATTCCCCTACTAGATATTTAAGCTTGCAACTAGCTCAGAGAGGGATTGGAGAGGGGTTGGACGAGACCCCTTATAGATAGTTTAAGCTTGCTATGAGGGACAAATTCTACGTTGTTCTACTATCTTGACTTCCGCCCCTCCAGGAGTGACTCTCGTCCACCCTTACAGAATCAGCATTCAGATTCTTATTATTTTAATATTGGTTTGTGGTGCAACCCAGCAAAGCAACTGGTAGAAATGAGCATAATGATTGCCTTATAGTTACCGATATTTGACAAAGTACTTACAAGCCTTATTGATGTATAGCCAACTTGACACTCATAGGATTGGGTCATCATCAGCATGCGTGGAACTAGTATGTGTGTATGTCCGGCTAGCTATAATTAGTTAAATCAGCGGCTAATAAGGAACCCTCAGCCATCACTTGGATGTTTCATGAACGATAGATACACAACGCCAACATTCAGTGACACCTTGACTGAATATGGCATGATTGGATCCATGTCCAACCATTTTAAGCCCTCAATCGGTGAAGTGCTCCCCCCACTCATGTGTTTTACGTAGTACGTAGCAGCCGTGTACTCCACAATGGGTGAATCCTCCCGGGACCAAAGCATCGATCCCCATGTGCACATTGTGCGCGTCTCCAATGCACATTGTGCGGAGACACCTATTTGGACATGCTATGCTCTCAGGGTCCATTTTCTCGGAAAATGAAAACAACTGAATAAATCTGGCTGTCTGGGGTAGGTGTCGACGTGGACGGTTATAAAATTTGCTGGCTGACTCACGAGATCGTGACCCACTATCCATAGTGTTTCCATAGGACGCTGGCGCTGGTGGGGGGGATACCCAACGCATCGATGGTTTTCGCTTTCTGACCCCAAATATTTGGTTTTCTTAAAGATGGATGGGTGATTACTGTACACCATGACCGGGATGGACGGAGTTGTGTGACACAACGTATCCGGCAACAGTTGTTATACAGTATAAGAACATGACCACCAGGATATAAGAGCCAGCTTATACCGTGACCGGAATGGATGGAGTTGCGTGACATTGCGTACCCGGCAATTGTGCTTCACACACGATCATCATACGCACACACACTATGCGGTCATGTGTATCCATGTTGACATTTATTTCGGCGTGTTATGATTGTGGTATCTTAGTGTTCATGCTTGCTCATATCGTAATCCACCAGAATGATATGGTGAAGCGCCCACGCACATGGTTTCTTTCCATCGGAAATATAGTTTACGTACAATAGTGCAGTGTTGAAGGAGCTCCCAACGGCCCCTACAAACTGGCATTTTGGCTACAGTAGAATAACGTGCGACACGATCGTGTCCACGCGCACGTGTATGACCTGTGTGTGACCTGCGTGGATATGAGTGTGCGTGGTGAGTCTCTCGCGTATGACGCGACCCCGCCATGTCCAACCATACTCGCATGCTTCTCAGATACACTGCGGCGGCGTTGGGCTGGTATCGGCTGGCGTGCAAAATTCACGTCGAACCGTGTTTGTGCGCGAGCGCATATGTATGCGAGCTCACATACTTTCAATCATACGGGGTGGCGCACCCAACGTTGTAAGTGATACAGAGCGCGTTTGCGGCGTTCTGCATTTATTATGATAGTTACACCATATCCATCATTGTGTGCGCGCACGCGTGACTGTGCACCCAGATTGTGCATGCATCATGCCGGCATTTGCTAGGGTCAGAATGTATTTTACGTCGGTCGCTGCGCAAGTCGTGTTGATCGTTACTGTTCCCCCCGGTGGTTGCTTGGCGTTGGTAGAGCCCTGATGCTTTTTCAGGGCCGCCTATATTGGATGCATAATCAATGGGTGACCATATATATGTTGTGCTGCTACAGTGAGGCGCTATACGGGATGTATTGAAATGTGATCATACAATCATAGATCCTGCTGACGACTGTGCTTTTCAAAACATGTATGCACGCAGCGTGACTATGCATCTCGTAGCATCATACCATTCCTTTCCCTTCGATATTTCTCAACTCTCCCAGCTCCCTTACGCAGCTTGACGGCGGTGGTGACGCCGCTTGAATCACTGCGATGCAGCAACTTATAACGCATGCCACGAATTGTATGGATTTGGATGCTGACAAAAATGTCGCTGACAGCGACCCGTATTTTATGGAGCGCATGCTGAATATATGCTACCACCTGCGAATCCGCAACAAATGATCGTCTTCAAAAGTGCGGATACCCTCCTCGCTTGCGACGCTTGAATCGGTTATAGCATATGGTTATCGGGTTGCACAGCCTGCACGTTTTCAGGAACGTATGGCATAACCTACGCAATCTTTATTTAGCACGAAGTAAGATTGCCGTACCTCACCTCACATTATAGAGTTACAGGGCTACATGCTGTTACAGTAAGTAACTGCAGCAAAACTCACACGGGCGCCTTTCGCGGAAACGTTTCGAGGATGGTTGAAAACGTGGCGTTTTGATGACGTTTCTATCGTGAACACGTGACCTAGAAATTATGTTAACACGTGTCGCACGATGAAACCGTGAACGATTTTAGATCACAAACGCTGCTCGCATGCATGCGCTCCCACCCGACGCACAAAATGTGCCAATACCCTTATAACAGCGAAGCCCGCTCGTCGCTCCCGCTTCGCGTTGCGGGACGGAGCTCCGTACGCCCCCGCTACGCTCACGCTCGCGCTTGATTTACGTAGGTACGAACGATATACGTTGGGTTTCAGCTATACGAAAATAAAAAATAAAAAATACGCGCCGACGGTGCACAAAAGTACATGCATGTAGGTGACTATAGTCTACATAATTATCGGGCGTTGCGTTGTTTTTCATAATCAGCCGACGTGGCTGACTATGCCTCCCGAATGACGATTATTCAAGAGTTTGACGATTTTTCAAGTCTACGGCTGTATGAAACGATTCTATCAAATCTACGGTGTATGCGGGTACCATATCAACAAAATCTTTCGCGTCGCGACCGTGAAACCTTTTCCGCAAAATTCTAATTCAATTACTAGTGATGACTGTATCAAAACACGCTCTACGACGCTTTTGAGTTATTTATAATTCCTAACGTGTGTTGCTATTTTTATCAGCAATGGCTAAAGGAATGAAATCGGCCAGGCCGATTGAGATATATTGTGTGTTTACACGATTTCAGCATTCCCAAGTTTTATGAGCATGCTACGACAGTTGGTTGTATTGACGTACCGATTTCCACTTCAACACCATTGGATTTGGCACCTGGTGAGAGTTCTGGCCGTTCATCCTGTGACCATAGTATAACGTTTACTCCTGCAAATTATATCAATCATTTACCAAATCATTTTCCAGTTATACCCGATCTTGACATTATGCTCAAGGATCCGAGGGCGCATCTCTATAATTATACAAAAGCACATGCTCAAGGATCTGAGCTATGCGCATGCCATATGTTCTGACATTTCTCTTATTTCCAAGCCAGAGGAATGACTATATTATAATCATACGAAAATAAAAGATAATGAAAGATAATTGGTATACGAAAATAAAAGATAGATAAAAGATAATAGGTATACGAAAGTAAAAAGTGATAAATACGCGCCGACGGTGCACAAAAGTACATGCATGTAGGTGACTATGTTCTACATAATTATCGGGCGTTGCGTTGTTTTTCATAATCAGCCGACGTGGCTGACTATGCCTCCCGAATGACGATTATTCAAGAGTTTGACGATTTTTCAAGTCTACGGCTGTATGAAACGATTCTATCAAATCTACGGTGTATGCGGGTACCATATCAAATCTTTCGCGTCGCGACCGTGAAACCTTTTCCGCAAAATTCTAATTTAATTACTAGTGATGACTGTATCAAAACACGCTCTACGACGCTTTTGAGTTATTTATAATTCTCAACGTGTGTTGCTATTTTTATCAGCAATGGCTAAAGGAATGAAATCGGCCAGGCCGATTGTGATATATTGTGTGTTTATACGATTTCAGCATTCCCAAGTTTTATGAGCATGCTACGACAGTTGGTTGTATTGACGTACCGATTTCCACTTCAACACCATTGGATTTGGCACCTGGTGAGAGTTCTGGCCGTTCATCCTGTGACCATAGTATAACGTTTACTCCTGCAAATTATATCAATCATTTACCAAATCATTTTCCAGTTATACCCGATCTTGACATTATGCTCAAGGATCCGAGCTATGCGCATGCCATATGTGCCCGGAGGCACAGCGTGAGCCGATATGTCTGTGCGTATGTGTGTGTCATTAGGAGTAATCTGGGATTGACACGATGACAGTGAAATTGGGCTTGAAATCACGATGAGAATGAGTACCAGATGTCCGGGTTATGTCAGTATGACACTATGACATTATGACACTATGACACTATGACACTATAGTAGTATGACAGTACTATGGTCATCGTGGTACTTAGTCAGACCCTCGGGGAATGGCCGGATTCGCATCGGGATCAGAAAGATGATGAAATCGAGTATCCTATGTCTGGGGTATGACAGTATGCCAGTATGACAATACAGTAGTATGATAGTACTGTATGACGGTCATCGTGTCAGCCTGTCGATGTGACATCTGACGAATCGAGAATGACGACTCGGAATTAGAAATGAGATCGGATCAGGAATTGAACGTTGGGCCGTGGTGTGACATCGGGTGCCGGGTGGTTGACCCTGCAGCCCGAGTTACGAGTGAATAAGTAGAGCACTTGAGAAGTGCTTGGCCTTCAGAACTCGGAACCGAAACTATCGTTTACACCTCATTCTGGCCCTGATCCAGTATATTATAAAAACTGAATTGTGTATCTTTGCACGTTCAATCAAAAACATCATTCCGAGTATATGTCGTAGTGCCCCTGGCACATTTGGTATCAATAGCGTGTCTGAGTGTGACTCCGCGCAACTCAACACGGCCTGTGCGTAACTCACGGTATACTGCAGGGGAGGAGCTGAGCTTTGGGGAACTTGGGCACAAATTTTACGTCTAAAACGTCATTTTCCCCCGAAGAAGTCATCCAAGCAACGACCCCAAACGTCACGAAAAGGCAGTATATCCGTTCCTTAAGTATGGGGGCTCAAACAGGCTCATAAAACTGAGCATTCGTTTTCCGATCTTAAACTCAAAGTCAGCCTAGGGCTACAAACGACCGTCAGGTAGCACCCTAATGGGTTGTCCCGGTCTACAGTAGCCCAGAAAGCCTCATATCTCAGTTTATAGAGCCTGAAAACGACCAAAAACAGCCAAAAACAGCAGTTTTAGCCTATTTCTAGTCGATCTCAAATCCTTCTCCAGCAGCCCCCACTACCAAAAACCTTCTCCCCAGACCCCATAGAACCACCCAGAACCTCCCGACACCGCCAATACGGTCACCAGTAGCTGAGAAACCGCTCCAAACAGCGCTTTAGCCAGCAGTCTGGCTGTGACCTCAGCTCCAGAGAGATGTCGCCGTGCGTGGTGGAAGCAAGGTCCCCCAGCCCCCCTAGTTCCACCGGGCCCACTAGCTCCACCAGGCTCCATCCCCGAGGACCCCCACCAGGGAGACGGCTTCCCTCCCTCACCTTCTGAGTCACCCACAACCAGCGACGACGAGCTGGAGGGCAACTAGACGCCTGGACGCAGCACACACCCTGGACGCGCGGGCACCTTCGGCGGTACCACCTGACCGCCATTTTCGCGAGTGGTGGAGACAGGGGGTCCCAGGCTTCGTTTTCAACTACCCTGACCCACTCCTACATCCAGGCGCCCCACTGCTTCCTGGTGAACCTCTAGCTGGAGCCCCGCCATCTCCAGAAGTTAGCCCCCCTTCTTCTGACATCGACGAGGACGAGTCTGACTGATTAAAAAGGCGAGCACTCACTACCTTTGCTCACCTGTGGCTATTGCCACACCCAGTCTGTAGACTCAACCAGCTCAGCAGTCAGCATGTCACAGCAGACCTCAGAACCCTTTCCCAGCATGGGTGTCAGCGCAGAACCGTTGCACTACCCACTGTTCTCCCCCATCACCTTCCCATCTTCCACTGCATACGCTTCCGCTCACCCCCTTCCACACCCAGGCACCACCATGCCCTACACCGCGGTGCCCCGCCCATATACTATGCCGGATGGCACCCCCGCACTGGCTGTATGGAACGGCGTCAGTTGGGTACTGCCCCAATCAGCGCCCCTCGCTGGGGGAGTGTCACCAGTGCCGTTCACACTGGGAACACACCACTCCATGGGCTCATATCCCACGCCATTCCAACAACTGCTGCAGCAACAACAGCAGTGGCTCGCGTACCAGCAGCAACAACAGCAGTGGCTTCAGCAGCAGCCACTGGAACCGATGCAGCAGCAGTTACAGCAGCAGCAGTTCCAGCAACAGCAGTTACAGCAGCAGCAGCAGCAGCAGCAGCAGCAGCCGCAACAGCATCAACCACAGCAGCCCCATCAGCTGGTACCAGCTACCTCGGCGCTTCATGAATCTGGTGCGGATCTCTCACCGCTGCAGCACTTCATCAATATCAGCGCCGCAGCCCTGCCAGACCCTCTGCAGGTACCTCTTGACAACGGAGCTCAGCAGAGCGTCTCGGGTGGGGCCCAGCTCTTGGTACGCCACCTTCCCGCGGTGGCAGCAGCCTCAGAGACCCGCCGGCGTCGACGTTCCCGAAGAGTATCCTCGGGCCCCGCGACGCACGGCAGGCACATTCCAGGTCTGAGCCATGCACCTGATCACTCTGACCCCGAGTCCGGTACGGACGCCAGCCACACCAGCACGGGGTCCAGAGGCAGCCGGAGCACGCAGGCGCGGGCTGAGCGCAGGCGGAGGGCCGCCCACAGGTCCGGATCCGACTCGGACGCAAGCAGCCGGAGTGAGCACATCCGCAGTGAGATCCTTGCGGCAGTGCAGGCCCTGGACATCTCGGCGGTGCTCTCGAGAGGACTCGCCCCGCCCGGCGCGACGACATCTGCATAACCCTCTCCACCAGGCGACCCTCAGAGCAGTGCGCAGGGGGCCTTGACGGCGGACCAAACACCCGAGGCGGACGCCGCTGACAGCGTGACCCCCCCAGCATCACTGACGGTTGCTGAGACCGCCCCCGCCGAACTTCCCACTCAGGATCGGCCAAACCCTCTCAACATGATGGTGGCTCGCCGGCGGCAGTCGGTGGAGTCGGTGGTGCACTGCGGCGGTGGCGATCCTGACCCGGAGCGCAGAGACCCCAGCCCAAGGGACTCGCCCCCAGGGCCCCCTAGTGATCCACCTCCAGACCCCCCTGGCGACCCCGACCAAGGGCCAGAACCCTCCTAACCTCAGTACCCAGAGGTTCGGGCTCTTTTCATCACCCACGACGGTGGGTCCTTGTGGGTGCACCAGTCAGCAGGGGTGCGAGGCGCGGCAACCGTCTCCCTACCATGGGATGAACGCCGCAGGGCTGGGGTGCAGGGCTACTCCATCCTCTTTAGGATTATGCATCTACTGGGAGCGCCACTGACTGCCTACGCACGCATGGGAGGCCGTCTGCATCACGCACCTCTGCCACTCACTAACCCTCGCGTAGAGACCTGGGTGCTTATGGTCGACCGCGAGGCCATGGACATGGCTATGATGGGGGACCCGGCCGCGGCCAACGTGCGGTCAACGAGCATGGGACAGCCGGTGTGGGAATGGATACCGGCCACCGCGCGGGAGTCGGAGATGTCACACTTCGACCAGGACGGCCTCGCGGCGTGGTCTGAGGTCTGTAACTCTGACTGGTACAGGAGCATGCATGAGCGCAGTGGCAGCGCAACCGCCCACCCCCATGCCTTTCCACACGCCACTCCCACTCCCCGCTCCATCACCAACACCTGCACCACCGCCCATCCCTGGGCCGCCAGCCCCGCTCCCAACCTCTGCACTACCGCCTTCTCCATTCGCAGCCCCCACGAACCTCGCGTCTGTATTCCCATCCGCGCACACTCCAGGACCCCCACCTTCAGCTCGCTTTCCCCACTCCGCCCCCGCGAACCCCATCCTCTCTCCCAGCGCCGCCCCTTTTGTGCCAGGCGTCATCCGACTGCCGCAGGGCACCAATCTGCGGGCGTCCTCGGACGAGGCTCGCCAGGAGCACAAGGTCAAGGAGATGGTGCTGAAACTGGTCAAGGGCGTGACCAAGTTTCCCCGCTCCGCGGCCGACACCAAATCGGCCGACAAGGATGGCTTGCTCGCGCAGCTGGAGCACTACTCCAACCTGGTACGGAAGACCTTCCAGGAGGCCATCGTGGTTGAGGCGCTGACCACCCCCAGCTGCACGCCGACTGTAACTATCAGAGTATCAGGCGAGCGTGTCGGGCCTCCTGTGGAGCTTCAAGGAGTACACCCTGCAGGACCAGCAGAAGAGATTCCTGGAGCGAGCGGCGGGTATCTTCGGGTCCGACCAGGCCTGGCACCAGCGTTACGTCGACCTGGACGTGTTCTTCAGTGACCTGGCGGTATGCTCCCTCACCCAGGGTTATCTGGAGAACACGCACGGCGAGGCCATCGCGTTGAAGCAGGCGCCGAGTGAGACCGCGGCGGAGTACTTCTCACGGTTGGAGACCCGCATGGCCTCGGTCAACTTTCTGGCCGGCCGGGTTCCCAACTGCGTGGAGATGTCCAACCTGTCCATGCTCTCCACGTACCGCCGAGGGCTGAAGTATGCGCCCAAGGTGATGCGGCGTCTTAGGGCCATCAACCTGGACGTCTCCAAGCCGGAGGAGTGGGAAAGGAAGGCCGCCTCCGACGACATCCCGGGCACCCACAACGCCCTGCTGAAGATACGGGAGATCGCTGAGGAGGTGGAGAACGACATAGAGACGGAGCCAGCTCAGAGGCGTGCTGCAGATCGCCCCCCCCGAACCGTCTCCTTCGCGAGTCCATCTCCCCGCCCCTCCTTCTTCAGGCGTACCCCCTCCTCAAACCGCCCAGCGCTCGCCATGTGGAGAACGGGCCCACCACTGCCGCTGCTGCAGCAGTCACCCCGTTACCACCACCACCTGGTCTCTCCCGCACTGAAACGCCGAGGGTTCGCCGGTGTTTCGCCTGCGGGTCCACGGAGCACATCGTCCGCAACTGCACGGACGAAGCCAAGCTGAAGGAGTGGAGAGCCAACGCCCCCGCCCGGCTGGCAAACTCCCCTGGATTCGTGGCCGCTGTCGTCTGGGCCATCGAACAGCAGGAGGACCTCTCCCGGGTGGACGGCGTCCCTGAGGAGTTCTCTGAGGAGGTCCTGGCGCTCGCAAGCTGTGAGGACGAGCAGGGTTACCAGACCCTGGCAGCGCTCGCTGGCATCGAACTCGTGGAAGGTGACGGCTTTCCCCCAGCTGGAGACGACGAGTGACTGGCCGGCGACCAGCCCCCGACCCTGCCCTACGGGGAAGTGAGGTCACCCCCTGGCGATCAGACCCTCTCCTCCCAGGAGAAGCGGTCAGAACCAGAAGAACCCCGACGCGCACGAGGTCGCAGAGATCCCTGGGGTCATCGACCCCATCCCAAGAGTGTGGCCTTCACCTCTGGGATACGCCTGCGACACACCTACCGCTCAGCAGGTGCCCCACCACTACCGGGGGATGACCTGACCAGTCACCCCCTTGCAGAGAGTGGTCCCTTCGACGACGCGCCCCTACCACTCGATGACGGCCCTGCATACACACGGACAAGAATCGAGGGTCAGAGGGGCCGGCGAGTCCCCCGCCACAGGCCCCACGTCATGGATGGCAACCTCGAGAGCCTTCGTGAACCCCGTCCCCAGCCGCGCGCTGTACTGCCATTGCAGGACTATCAGCCCAACCTCGCAGACAGGGCAGACGTCCTCTCCGGAGGCCTTTCGGCCAGTTTTCGAGAAAACATTTGTTTTTTCTTGGTTTGACATCTTTTTGCATACTTGATGGTCAAAATTCTTTGGGTCAATCTTCGGCCACACCCTCTTTTTGGGAGACTCTCTCGGCCAGGGGCCGGTCATAATCGCGACAGGACTTCTCCCCTGCTCGCAGATCCGCGGAAGAGGCTGACTGCGTGGCATTGGAAGAGGGAGCTGTACTCCCTACCCCTTGAGGTTGCCATGCAAAAGGTCCGCAGAGCTCTGCGTAAATCTCCAGAAGCTGCCAAAGCCCTGGTGGACAAGATGTGGGAGCGCGCCC
The DNA here is from genome assembly GCA_001247695.2 of Cymbomonas tetramitiformis. Taxonomy (NCBI): domain Eukaryota; kingdom Viridiplantae; phylum Chlorophyta; class Pyramimonadophyceae; order Pyramimonadales; family Pyramimonadaceae; genus Cymbomonas; species Cymbomonas tetramitiformis. The sequence continues at coordinate 21,950 of LGRX02025097.1, read as the reverse complement.
ACTGTCGCATACGCTCTGGGAGCCGAGCACCAGAGGAGCATACAAACCGCGCCAACCAGCTGGCGGAGAAAAGACGTATCGCTCGCGAACCTCAAGATCGCAGAGAGGGTCATCGGCGCATGGCATTGTGGCACCTTCTCTCGCACGACGGCCGCCAACAAGCCCTCGAGCCTTTGGGCATCAGCTCCTCCGACCTCTACGCAGCCTGGAGGGAGCTATCGCCCGCCGAACAGCTGGAGGCTATCGCAACCACGAGTCCTGACTCTTCCCCCGGTACCAGACCGTGGGGAAAAGAGGGTATGCGAAAAGCAGCAGCGAGGTCTTCGGCATCTCTCTGCACTCTGGACACTGAGGTGGGCACGATACCTGGGACGACAGGGGATGTGGGCCTGTCTGGTGCCTGGTGCAGTCTGCACGCGGTACATCAGTGACATACTGACATCGGGTGCCGGGTGGTTGACCCTGCAGCCCGAGTTACGAGTGAATAAGTAGAGCACTTGAGAAGTGCTTGGCCTTCAGCACTCGGAACCGAAACTATCTTTTACACCTCAGTCTGGACCTGATCCAGTATATTATGAAAACTGAATTGTGTACCTTTGCACGTTCAATCAAAAACATCATTCCGAGAATATGTCGTAGTGCCCCTACCGAGATTGGATTTATAATCCTGCACCCGGTCTGCTCAACTCCTCAATATTTGGTCCGGTACGCGCGCTTTGACGAACATTTCATAGATTGGATTCGACAACGTACTAATGTGAAATTCGTTTTAGTTATGTGTGTCAAGCATAACTCAGGATCACAACTCCGTCCACCTCAGTATCCGGTAGCGCGGATTACTGGCCATAGATCCGAATGACAAACCATGGTCTGGCAAAGGTAGCTTAGCAGTTTTTATTTATCCACAGATATGATATCTCGCATGTATGCATATCTGTGCAAAGGTATGATTTGGTACAAGGCTCACTACACCTTTAGCAAGGAAGGATCAATTTCCTGCTTCTATGCAACATAATGATAAAACATTAAGAGCAAGGTATATAGATGATCGACATGTATTAGTATATATTACAAGAAGTAAGGGCACTAGGCTTAATATAATGTTAGCCTTCATAGGCAGCTATCATGTCTGCTGCATTGGTCAGCTCTGTGGCTTTGACCCAGGTGTCATGCTCAGGGCCGTAGCCTGCATATCGCACTAAATAGTACTTGACACCTCTAGTGATCTTATCTGAGAGTATGTGTGATATCTCAAACAGTGGTTGCCCTTCTTCGGTGATCATCTGTGGCAGAGGCAAAGGTGCTTGAATTGAGTCATTATACAGCTCTATTCTGGATACAGGCTGAACCGGATGGATACGAATATCGAGATTCCCGAAATCTAACTCATAAGCACGTCCATGGCTGAGCACTTTAGATATGGTAAACGGTCCAATATATGGCTGTTTAAAGTGTCTGCCTGCCTCTGTCAAACCAGTCCATTGGATAAACTCGGTCCGTAAAAGAATTTTCTGCCCTACTGCATATTGCCGGGGCATGTGAGTCTTATTGAATCTGGCTTGGCTAATCTCTGCTGCTCGGGAAATGTTGTCTACCGCGTTGGCATGTACAGCCGAGTACTGGTCAAAATGATCTCGAATAGCATTATGTATTGGAACAGGAGCTTCCGGCGGAATAGTGATTGCCAGGTCATGAGGCGAAAGTGGCTGCGCCATCGAGTCGAGATAAAATGGTGAATAACCAGTTGTTGCAGAAACCGTGTTGTTAATTGCAAACTCCACCAGAGGCAACTTGTCCTCCCACGAATTGGCTGAAGTATCGTTGCAACAACACCCGAGGAGAAAAATACTATCTAATCAGTTTATAAACCAGAGGATGGTGAATCATGCATCAAACATAATGAAAAATACCTGAGGATGTCCTCAATGAAGGCATGACTCCTTTCATTGCTTGCATTCGACTGTGGATGGTGTGAAGACGTCATAGACAATCTCGTACCAGTAGATTTCCACAGTGTTTGCCAGAATGTAGAAGTAGATCTGGGGTCTCGATCTGAGATGATGTTCCTCGGAAGACCATGGAGCTTGAAGATATGCTGCATATATATTGAAGCAGTATGCTGAGCAGTCCAGGTCATGTTGAAGGGAATGAGATGACAGCGATGAGAGAATTGGCACATTACCACAAATATACTGTCGTGCCCATTAGTGGTGATAGGCAGGCCAGTAATCCAGTCAAGAGCTACATCAAGCCATTTTGTCTTAGGCACACAATATCGTATATGTGACTGACCATAAGGTTTGTGTCTCCTCGTTTTCTGGCGTCGTTGACACACGGGGCACTCCCGAATGTACTGAATGGCTGCCTTCGTCATTCCTGGCCAATAATATCGGCTACGCAATAGATGGAGCATGCGATTTTTGCCTACATGACCAGAAATAGTGGCTGAGTGGCACCCATGAAGTAGAATGTGGCGAAGCTGTGTGATCTCACCGTCATCTGTAGGAACTTTGGCAGTAGGTGGAATGTAAAGCTGTCTGCCATAAATGGTCTTGCGATAGATCAACCCCTGAATGAGCTCGAAATTGCTGACTGACTGTGATGATGTCAATGATGTCAGCTTAGATAATATAGATTGTGCAAATGTGTCACGATCATACTGAGATATAATAATGTCGTGAAGCTGATGAGCTGATGATGCAGATATAAGAGCAATGAATGTAGAATCTGTAGACGGTATGTCAATGACTGGAACCTCGCTGATGTCTATATGTTGCAGACAATCAGTGAGTTCAAAGAGTGTAGAAATACGGGTGAGTGCATATGCAATCTTATTCTTCTCGCCAGAAATGTGCTCTATTCGGAAGTTGTACTCGGAGAGCTCATCCAACCACCTCGCCTGTTTGGGGCTTAGTGTGGATTTGGACTGGAAATAAACCAGTGGCTGATGATCTGAGCGAACAATGGTCTCAGGAGCTCCCAGCAAGATGTGGCGAAAGAATCGGAAGCCCTCCACAATGGCAAATAGCTCGATCTCAGGAATAGGCCAGCGTCTCTGTGTATCAGAAAGAGTGACGCTGTGATAGCCACATGGCTTCATACCTTTTCCTTGATCCTGTAATACCACTTGACCAACGTGTGTGCCTGATCCATCAACCTCCATAATAGATGGCAGTTTCCGATCTGGAAGTTGTAGTACTGGAGCATGGCAGATGGCACTTTTGAGATTATCAAATGCCTTCTGCTGCTCAGATTCCCAGACAAACTCTGCATTATCTTTAAGGAGACGATTGAGCGGCTCGGCAATCTTGGAGAACTTTGGTATGAATCTCCTAAACTGACCGACCATGCCCAAGAATGACCGAAGGGATGACTTGCCATCTTTAGCCATACGGCGTAGAGGCTGTTTACCAACGGTTGGACCATACGACACTGGAGGCTGGATAGCCATGACTGCACGGATTCTGTCTTCGATGATGGATAGGCCTGCCTCAGAGATATGGTGTCCGATAAAATCGATGGATCTGACGAACAACTCAACCTTAGAAGGCCTGATGTAGAACTGATGATCTCTGCAGCGCTGTAAGAACTGTCGAACATGCTTCGCGTGGCTGTCAAAATCTGGACTGTACACTATGGTGTCATCCATGAAAATGACCAAGAACTGATCGATGAAGTCAAAGAATGCTCGATTTCCAACACGGAGAGCGGTCGCAGGAGCGTTAGTTAACCCGAAAGGCATTACTGTCCACTCATAGGAACCGTATCTGGTACGTATTGCTGTTTTATGAATGTCATCTGGGTGTATAGGAATCTGATGGAAGAACTGATTGAAGTCAAACGCTGCTAAACCATCGTGCACCTTTAAGCTGTTCAAGAAGGGTATCGTGAGGTGGCAGTGGATACGTGTCCTTTATAGTGATGTTATTAAGGGCTCGATAATCACAGCACATCCTCCACTTCCCCCCTGGCTTAGGAGCGAAAATGATTGGACATCCATATGGTGATGATGACGGACGAAGGATGCCCAGTTCGACATATTTGATGATATGTCGTTTGAGCTCCTCCATCATAGGCACTGGAATGGTACGATCTGGCTGTGATGGTGGCTTGTGCCCAGGTTCAATGTTGATGCGATGATATCCACCTTCAAACCGTTCTGGCCTGTGGCCAGCTGGAAGATCCTCCTGGAAAATATCTGAAAAGTCTTCTCTGACTAGATCACGTGCTGCTGTGACCTTTGGGTCTTCCATAGTGGTGTCTGAGTCTGCTGCTGTCATGACCAGTTCACCATCGACCTCTGAGAGAAAAAAAAGATAAGCTACGGCTTCTTCAGCCGACTCACTGGATCGTATACGTCGTAGGTGCTTTCTCGTAGTGGTGGCACTGACCAATTCCATTTCAGGAAGGTCATCTGAATCTGGAGTCTGTTCAACTCTGGATAGAACTGTACGAACACTGGAACCTGATGAGTGTTTTCTGGTGATCGTCATATTCTTGGACTGGAAGTCTATGTGTGGATTTCTTCTTTCCAACCAATCCTGTCCCAGGATGACTGTGAAGGGTTTCGTGTCAATGATGTAGAAATCTTCTGTGTCCTTATACTTACCCAGCGTGAATGTAGCATTGGGAAGATAGGATGTACAGGGTAATTGGCTTCCTCCAGCCAATCCCACTGAGAATGATGAGGAGTCTGTTGGTGCAATACCAAGCTAAGAAGCGAACTGTCTGTCGATAAATGACGATGTAGCTCCTGGATCTACCAATATATGAGTACTCTGTCCATATACTTTCCCTTTGTACAACAACAGCTTCTTCTGTGATTTCAGCTGTGCTGTCTGAGACTGCATCTGTGCGATGTGCTCTGAGGGAGTATCCATCTGCTGAAACTGCAATGTCAGACTGGAAAGGACTTCTTCTGAGATACTCTCAACCCGGCCACTTGCTTCAGTGGCATCTTCAGGCTGATTTACCCTCGGGGTGCTCTCAACACTGGTACCTGTGCAGTACCCTGAGAGTTTCCCTGAGGAGCTGGAGCTGAAGCTGGAGCTGGAGCTGGAGCTGCAACTGCTGCATTGATGCTCTGCTGATTCTGTAGCTCCTTAACCAGGGTGTTGATTGTTTTCACAAGTTTGTTAGACTCGTTCTTAGCACCCTGATTATTCTGTTGCTGCTGTCCTCTGTATGGATTCTGAGCTGGAGGATTGCCTTTTATAGCTTTTCCTTCTGGTGTCTTGGTGGAGAAACAATCCTTTGTGACGTGATTGGTACGACCACAACGCTGACAAGGCTGAGGAGGATTTGATGCTGATCCTTTCCCTTTTCCTTTGCCTTTTCCTCCTTTCCCTTTATTCCTTTGGGAATTCTGGTTGGCACTCTGATTCTGATTGCCATTCTGATTCTGGTTCCAATTCCGATTGGATCTGTCATATGGCTTTTTGTCACGACCTTTGTCCTTGTCTTTTCTGACTGGGCCTCCTGACTGTTCTTTCTGCCCCCTATAGTGAAGGGTCTCTGACTGCTTCGAATGAACTACATAATTCAAATCGAGCAGGATCTGTGTGGTTTGTGCCCACGACAGATTATTCCTTTCGTCCTCTGTTAGAAATCTGAGGTGAAACTGTTTGCGAAGATCTGATTCCATATTACTGATGAATCTGTCCTTTATCAAAGCATCATCCAGATCAACTGATGCTAAGGCAGCCAGTGATGTGAACGTGCGGAGATAATCTGCAAAGGTCTGGTTTCCTTGATTCAGTGCCATAAGATGCTTTTTGGCTACTGATCTTTTGTGTGGATTACCAAACTGACTGAGGAATGTCCTTCTGATACTTTCATACGTGGCATCTGGCTTTTTGGCCACGACCGGAAAATAATGTCTGTCATTGTTCTGAATGAGTGTCAGGAAGACTGTAATAAGATCCTTGTCTGGCACACCTAGATAGGTAAACTGAAAGTATCTATCCACTGTATCCAACCAAATCTCAGCATCCTGTCCAGCCTTATATTCCTTAGGTGGAGCCATTTTCACCTTTGGAACTAATGCGGATGGAGCTGGTGCTAAATGAGGTAAATGACCATCATCAGGGTCTGTGAATACTGGTGGAGCATGATCCTCTGTATACTCTTCGTCTGGTTCCTGTGGTTCTGTCTCAGGGTCTCTCTATCTACTCATGTCGGGTTTCATACGATTGTTGTCGAAGTACCCTATCTCATCGAATCTGGTATGGGTATCAGCGTAACCAGTAAGCCATTTGGGTATCTTAAACCGACTGAAGGCATCGTATGAGCCTAAGATATCAAAGAACCAGGTAGATGGATCTGCATTAATAGCTGGTATTTCTGCTACTTCTGCCATCTATAAAACAAAACACAACACCAACAAAAAACCTTCAACTGGCTGTGTGTGTGTGTGTGTGTGATATATATATATATCTATATTTTTGTACATGTATTATTTTTGTACATTGTTATAATGAGGTAATGTATGTATATATGGTTCCACCTTCTTCCCCCCTCAAGGAAGTGTGAACACACAGGCAGTTGTCAAGTGCCTTAATACCTCATAATGTAGCATGCAGTCCTTATAGGAAGCAGCTTATACAGTTTTAGGGTTGCTGCCCTACAGTCCTTGGGTTGTCGCCCTACAGTTTTTGGGTTGTTGCCCGACAGTTTTTGGGTTGTTGCCCGAAATATTGTCATAACTGTGCTGATTTCAGCATGACATAACTGCCAAACACAGAGTGTTTTGCTATTATATAGTGGCATTTTAGGGTGTATAGTGTTACATTGACCCTTATCACCCACAGTGACATTAGGGTGTTACTTGGTATCAGTAACACTAAATTATGTCAAATTAAAGCAGTATGAACATTTTTTGAAGAAATTGAAGCAAAACTGCATTTAATATGTCACTGCATATCACGTGGTATTTAGGAGGTATGTTACACCCCTGTAACTGTACACGTGATTTAAAGGGTGTTAAAGGGTGTTACAAGTGCTGTACTATTTTGGGCATATTTTTCAATAGCTGAATAATTGGAGTAGCGAAAAAAATTAAACCCAATTTTTCATTTTGAAATCATACGTGTGAGTTTTTCACGTATTTAGTTACAGCCACTATGTACACCCCTAGGTGTTACACACAAGATATTTAGGGTGTTACATGAGATATGACTGTGCACATAATGTTTTTCAGGTACCTTAATAGGTATAAAATGATAATCCGTGAAAAAATGGAGTCCGAATTTCAATTTTGAAATCTCCCGCAATGGGATTTTACCCATTTTCACCATTTCTGGCCACTTATATATATAGGGGGTACGTAAACGTACAGGTGGGGAAAAAATAATCCCCAATCTTCGTGAACGATGAACGTATAAACTAAAACTTTGAAAACAACCCAATACCCCCCACTCCCCTCCCCCTTTGCACTCGTTAACGGACTGAATTTCATCCATCCCCCCCCTCTTCCCTCCCGCCCCCCGTTCTGTTTTCCAAAAAACAAATACTTAACGTGACCCCGTTTATTCGTCTCGGTGTTGGTCTATCCATCTCTATCTTGGGGGAAACTGAGGGCTCCGGACCCCCTCCTGAATTATATTATTAACGCAGTCATTCATGGGTGACCTTACTCATTTCTACCGCACGCTGGGTACGTTTCAATTTTTATTTACAATACACTCGGGCTTCAATTCATATAATATGGATACAGCATACAGTGACACACTTCTCTATTTATGATTTGTATTGAATAGCAGCCGGCAGAAATGCTATAAAACGAATGATTAGGCTACTACTTTTATGTCCCGCTCCGCCAACGAACGACCTTTGGTCTTAAAATAGAAATATAGTGATTACTGTTTTTAACGATGTCACAATGCATCCATATAAATATGGAAATGTAAGTTGGGGCAGAAGCAAAGGATTTCTATGCCACGTGTATGGATAGCAACATAGCATTCACGGTTTCTGAATTCACGTTATATAAATCTCGGCCCATTTTGTTGCGCAATATCTATTTATAAGATCGCTTCCGGCGCAAGGATATTGACAGCACACTGTTCAATGGTCACAACGGCATTGTTCACTGTTCACGACAGCGACAATTGAACGACTTGAGCGTAACGTTGCGTGCTTTTTTATATAAATCAAATAATCAATTTATTCCTGTTTATATTTTTCATTATCCACTGATGACCTGAATTATATTATTGACGCAGTATGAAGTGATTTGTAAAATATGTGCCGTGTCACGTAGTCACATGGCTGATACAATGGCTTCAATTCATATAATATGGATACAGCATACGTAGTACAGCCTACGATTTGGGCGTCAAAAACGCACTGTTAATTTCGCACTGTTAAAGGGCTGAATTTTCTGAATCCCTTCAAGCAATCCTGGAATTGCCATGAATGAGGACCTAATTTATATATGCATTTCATACACAATGGCTTCAATTCATAGAATATGGATACAGCATACGTAGTACAGCCTACGATTTGGGCGTCAAAAACGCACTGTTAATTTCGCACTGTTAAAGGGCTGAATTTTTTCCCGATTTTTCAAAAGAGGGGGAATCTTCGATTTCATCTCCGATTTTTTCCCCAATACTACAGTATATATATAGCGGTGTGTGTGTAATGTGCAACTTACAGAACTCATGTAACTTATCTCACTTTTGCACATGATATTTTTCATGGCATTTTAGTGAAGATATCTGATGGTCAACATGTGTGGTTGCACACACATATGGGTTTTGCTGATTGAAACCCATGGAAAGTGGACCAAGATAATATATATATTAGGTGTATCAACTTTAAGTGTGATCACTTAAGTGATAACTTGTCAGTAACCTATCATCTACTTGGGCATATGGCGGTGCAAAAGAGTATCAAGTGATATCTTTAGTTTCCAAGTAGATTAGACAAAGCTTGATAAATAAATCAAAGCAGTGTCACACACACACACACATGTGTGTGTGTGTGTGTGTGTTGTCTATAACAACCTCTATCAGATGTCAATATGATTACTGATCTGAGAGAGTTACATGCAATTGAACTGATCAATACTGTATCAATTGTCAAAATGCAATGTAGAAGTTGTTGTTGCTCCAGCAATAGTGTGTGGGACGAATGGACAGTGCTCAACAGTGACCAGCTGTTATTTGAGCACTGTATACTGCCTTCGGGTCTGGAGATATCTCCATCCAGCCCTTCAGCAGGTTGTGTGATCCTGTCCCATATCTATCGCCATCACTTGACATCCAACACGCACATGTGTTTGTTGGATGGTATCTATGTATAATGTATTGATATAATACATGATTATTACACTTAGGAGTCAGTGTAATTTCAATGTACATAATGATACCAGTGATTTGATCATTACACTTAGAATCAGTGTAATGTCATTATACACAATGATGTCGAGTGATTGTAACAATACATATGTCACTACATAGGTACTTCCTGATTGAGTACACTATGTGTGTGTGTGTGTGTGTGTGTGTATAGGTATTTACTGATTTAATACACTATACCAAATTGATCTATCACATAAGATGATCTGTATACCAATAACAGCATGTAGCTAATATGATATCAAGGTATGTCTTACGCGAGGTCGACTTTACACAAAACTTCTGATTTTCTAGATCGTGAGATATAAGCGATTTAAGTTTCCGCTTATGTATGGTTAAGTATGGGAGATAACTGAGCGGTATCGACCATAACTTTTTAATGCCTGGGTCAATTGCATACCTGGAGTACGCAATATGTTTAGATTGCTGTGAGCGACATGTTTATCGAATAAAAATATTTTCGGAAGTTTTGTGTAAAGCCGACCTTGCGTAAGACATACCTTGATATATATCAACTCGGTTAGTAAATGTAATCCTGCATATCTCATCTGTGAATGATGAGTTGCTTGGTTTATTTCACACATGGGTCTGGTGAGCATTCCTTTCATTGATCAACAGTAGAACAATATACCCATCCCAAATCCTACGTCAGGGTATATTGAGCTAATTACTGTCTTAAGATCATGATTGGCACCTTCTTCCAAGTGGGTTCGTTTATAGTTAATCATGCACAGCAGGTATGCTATGTGATATCTATTGCAACATCTGATGCACTATTCTACATGACTATACATGCCAACTGCTATCGTGATCAAGTTGGCTGCATATATGTATGCATATGTCAATGTATAATACAGTGGAATCAGACTGCATGGTATAGTTGCATGGTATAATGATGCATGGAACATCTTGCTGCATGCACTTGGTATATACTGAATGAATAGTATATACTGCAAGTGTGTGTGTGTGTGTGTGTGATAAGTGCTGCACACTCATATGATTGCACACACATGTGATATTTGCTGTACACACATATATGATTGCACAGCATCCACTTCATCTGATGTCATACTATGTGTGTGTGTGTGTGGTATAGTTACACACACAGCATGTAGTTTACACACACATGACTGCAAACTTGTATGTAAATCTGCCAGTGAATGATCATAATCTCTTATGTGCAAGCATCACAGATATTTAAGTAGCATGCTGCAAGTATATATACCATCATCGCGCATCATCTGATCATGATGAATCTAGCAGGTGTATGTATATCCTGTCAAGCAAAATCATCTGTAACAAACGCCGGCTTCTCATGGTACCGCGCCGGGTTTGTTCAGCTGGTGACACGCATGACAGTGGTGACAGCATGACAGGCTTTGCGGAGATGACCATCTGAGAGATGCAGACTTGCCAGAAAAGATATGGTCACTATCGAATGACCAGGGAATGATAAGATGAAGATGGCAGTGACTCCTTTGCCGCTGACGTGTCAGTCAGAATGCGGTAAACGGTAACATTGTTAGAGCTGGCATGGAATAATGACTTTCCATTGGCCAGATGAAGATTTAAGGGCTAGAACCCGTTACAGTTTTGGGAAATGTGACAGAGCATTGAGATATAAGTAGACTCTGACCGGAGGTCAGGCTAGTGGACTCATTATTGTTTTGCTTCGCAAGTACTAGGTGGCTGTTCGCGTGCCAGTGCTAGAGTGCTAAGACAGTTCTGCTCACAGCTTTTGTACACAATAATTCGTATTTTGTGGTTATAATATCAATTTTGACGGATACATTTTACTGCTGTTTTCATACTTTTTCAAAACAATAATGTCCTGCGCGGAGCGGCTTTTTATTTCAGTGTTAATCCAGAAGTAAAGGCCCTTTGGCGAGAAGTCAGCAGCAGTTTGCAAGAGCGGATTCGGAAGTCAGGCGACTCCAGGGGCACCCACGGTGCACTGGCGGACCCTTCTTCTTCCGTGAACTTGGTGGTACTTGCACTGAAAGAGCTACCAGCGACGGCGGCAACGGATCAGCTTTGAATTCACTAGTCATGAGCGGCCTTCTTCTACCCGGTGATATGCTCAGCACCTTGTTCTGCAGTGAATCCAGGGGCACCCCTGGTGCACTGGCCTAACTGCTGACAGGTGTTCTTCAGTTTTGAGCTAATCAGCACGGCATGAGCTTGGGCGGCGGCGGCGACAGAGTCAATCAGCAGTGAATGTACACCTTGATGAGCACCTCTCAGTGGTTCCTTCAGCTGGCCACCTTGTTTGAAGTGAATCCAGGGACACCCCTGGTGCACTGGCTTAACTGAAAAGCAAGTGTGTGTCACCTGGAAGCTAATCAGCGGCGGCATCTGCCTGGACTTACCAGCTAAGAGTGGATCAGCAGTTAATGTGAACCTTGATGAGCTATCTTCCAGTGGGTTCTCCAGCTGGCCACCTTGTCTGAAGTGAATCCAGGGACACCCCTGGTGTACTGGCCTAACTGAAAGGCAGGTGTGCTTGGCCTGGGAGCTAATTAGCGGCGGCATCTGCCGGGACTTACCAGCAAAGAAGCGGATCAGCAGTGAGTCACTGCTCTATGTCTGGAACTTCAACTTACGGTTTCTTGGGCAGCTCCACCCTGTCTGACGGTTAATCCAGGGACACCCCTGGTGTACTGGCCTAAGCCTGAAGTAGGGAAGAGCTTGCCAGAGGACTAGCAGCGACATCAGCCCTGAAGGCGACAAGTGAGTGGTCTTTTTAAGCGATATTCACTGGTGTGATACGGTTATCTGGTGGATTCAGAGTTAATTACTTGCCCAGCCTGGAGTGCTGCTTACTACTGGAGTGACTTTCTAGTGCTTTATCATAATGTGTGGGAGAATTCTTTTATCTTTTCTACGGTATTGGTCAGCTGGTGAGGCCCTCATATCACCGGTGACCTTCTGAATTAGCAGTGGTGTTGCGAATCCAGGGGTGCTCAGCACACTGGCTTAGCTCCCAACTCTGCACAGCGACCTTGTTCTTGCTTACTGGACTGGGGAGTGAGCTTCCATGCCAGCTACGGTGCCCTTGATTAGCGGTGGTGTTGTGAATCCAGGGGTGCTCAGCACACTGGCCTAGCTCACACCGCTGCGTATCAGTGCTATTCTTGGTGCCGTGGAGTTGTCCTCATGTTCACTGTGCTCCTGATGAACTCTGGCTCAGCTAATCCAGGAGTGCTCAGCACACTGGCCCAGCTTTAAGCCCTCCTTGCACGAATATTCTGCATCTGCTGCGGATTCAGAGCGCTGGAACACAGTGCTGGACCTTTAGGCGTTCGCTGGCTGCACGCGTTTCGTTCTTCCGCTTGTTCAGCGAGGCGAATCCAGGGGCACTCAGTGCACTGGCCTAAGCCAGTCTGAATCAAGCCTCCAGTCTGCTGGTGAACGAGCTTTGCGCTGAGAGAGGGGACTCTTCCTTGGTCCCATTAGCTGATCATTAACGCAGTACTTTACCACGGAGGGTGAGGCAGAGCCAAGCGCTGCCTCTGTCCAGTCCAGAGATCGTGAGGCACGACGACTGGCGCGAGAGAGGGTCAGTCAGGACCTTGACACGGGATATATGAGCACAGAGGGGTCGGGTCCAGAATCCATTCCCTCCGCACCGGCATCACCAGCGGCAACAGCGCTCGCAGCAACAGCACTTGCAGCAGCAGTAGCAGCCTCAGCGCCTGCAACCAATCAGTTCCTCTTTGCGTTTGACGACGTAGACGAGATGGATTACTATGACAGAGATAGTCACGCACTTGACAAGGAAGATGTTAAGCTCCAGTACACTGGTGGCAAGAATGAGGATAGAGCGCTCTTTATCAGGCGTTTCGTTGACATGGTAGCGAAAGTACAGCGGGCTTTCGAGGCTAAGAAGCGTAGGCACATGAAGTCAGCGTCTTTCCACGCGCTCAGTCAGCAGCAGAAGAAGGCTTTCGCTGACTCCAAGCCAGACCTCAGATCACTGTGGGATAGCCTGCCCTCGTTCCTAGCAGGGGACGATCATTCAACCTCAGTCGCCTATGACTGGTGGTGCGCTGCATACCTGAAGGATGGCGTCATGGCCTCACACGCTTGTCATGTCTTGAAGGATCTCACCATGAGAGACGCTTTTCAGGGCTCAGTGCGTTGCGCACAACCTCCTTTCCATGAGCTGGCGCCAGGATCGACATGGGCAGTCTGTAAGGTGTTCGAGGAAGGCGATGCTGATGGCGAAGAGTCTGATGAGTGGGAGAGCGAGGGAACCTCCACTAAGGGTCTCACGGGGCCAGATGGCACGGAGGATTCTCACTACTTTTGGGCCTTGAGGGCTTTCATTGCAGAGCTCGAGGCCAAGTTCCTGATGAAGGGCACCAAGGAGAAGGAGGATCTGTTGATAGCCAAGCCGCAGACCACCGAGCAGGACGGCCTCGCTTACGTGAAGAGCTGTCGTCGCAGGGAGGCAGCGCTCAACACCGGCAAGATGGTGGAAGACCCCATCGTCAGGCAGAACGTCGAGGAGTGCATCAAGGGCCTGCGCATCAAAGAATACCGAGATCGCGTGTCCGAGCAGTTACGTGTCAGCCATCCTGCCCCCAACAAGGTCACATGGGAGGACCTGGAGGTCATCGTGGAGGTGCAGGACAAGCTGAAGAACGATGCGGAGGCTTGGGCTCTCACACTGCAGCAGGAGCTGGTTCGCAGACTCACCTGCGTGTACTCTTGCTACGAGGCCAGGCAGCTGGGGCTTGACCTGGCTGCACTAGTGTCCGCCATGAGGCGCTCTGGTTCTGCCCCCAAGACTGGGGACAAACGCAGGGACCCCAAGAAGAAGGAGCAAGCCCAGCAGGGTGGCGATGACGCCAAGAAGCCTTCGAGGGAGGTGAACAATGCAGAGCGTCAGAAGCCTACCTACGGCAAGGTGCCACCACCTGACGCTTCGAAGAAATTTCAGTGTGATTGGTGCTTCACACGCTTGCCCCACTCTCCAGAGCGCTGCTACACGGGGTGCCGTGAGGCCCGTGTGCCTCCGAACTTCCACAAGGACAGGCAGAACTCGAAGTGGCCGGATGAGGTCAAGAATGCCCAGATGCGTGCTTACAACATCGCGCACCGCTTCGACAACCACAAGATGGGGATCACCACCAAGGAGTGGCTTAAGCTCCCAGAGGCCAAGCAGAAGCAACCGCAGCAGCAGCAGCAGCAGCAGCAGCAGCAGGTGGCGGCCAGTGCTGAGGTCAAGGAGAAGCTCGCTGCAGAATTGACAGGTCTTCAGACAGGGACACCTCCAAAGGGGGACAAGGGCGCCGATGCATAGGCCCGGTCAGAGGTCAGCGATGCGGAGACTGAGTACGACTCCCACTTCAACCAGCAGGCTGAATATGAGGAGGATGAGAAGGACTTCCCTGCTGGTGATGGGCTGGAAGATAGTCATGATGTCGGCATCGGTCACGCACCGAGTCTCCAGGCCAGGGCCGCAGTCGCCTTGGGCAGCACTCAGAAGATGCAGAGCTTCCAGGTCAAGACGCCGGAGGAGTTCGACAAGGCCGCTCAGGTGCCCAGAGCCGTTCCTCCCAACGTCCTCAGCAGGAAGTTCCACCTGCTGGCATCCAATCTTCGCAGCTCCGTGCGCACTTGCTCGCAGATTGCGGCCATCCTGATATCCCAGCACGCCATCGACCTCCCGAAGGACATCGAGAACCTCTTGGCGCTGGAGGAGCTCATGGGCAACGATCCGAATGATGCGACCGAGCAACCCACCGAGGTCAACGAGCATGAGCTTGAGGACACGCACGCCACAGTGACGCAGGGGGTAAGAGAAGAGGCAGATGGTGCAGAACACCGCGCGATCGAGGAGGTGCCATTGGACGAGATGCCCAACGGTGTGGCCGACAGCGCCGCCGCCCGATGTGCAGCCGCTGCCTGTGTGGACGACCTGGGGGTGGTTGACTTCAGCGACCATGGACATGTACGAGCTGGCACCATCAAGACCCTCGCCTACGACGCGTTGAGGGCAAAGATGAAGCAGCACCTGACCGACGAGCAGGTGTTGCTGATGACTCAGGTGCAGCCCATCTGCAAGTTGCGGAATGCCACCCTGTATGAGGGACTGGCGTTGGTGTCATCTGGTGGTGAGCTTATGCTATACCGGGCGATCCTCATGGACACCGGCGCCAACTGCAACATCATCTCCATCGCGGTCGTGAGGCGGCTGGGTCTCACGGTGTACGAGGCCAGCACCGGCGCCAAGGTCACCAGGTGTGACAACAGCCCCACGAAGTTCACGCATTACTGCTACGTGGACGTCATACTGGCTGCGGGCACGCCACACATGACGCTTCACCGGCTATACGCCTTCGTGACCTTCGAGCCCGAGAACTCTTGGGACCTGCTGATAGGCACCGGGCCACTGAAGAACTCCCTGATGATCGACATCAAGCTTGGAAGTTGCGTGGCCGTGTCACACGCGCCGACGATTTTGGGCATGGACGTTCAGGTGGTGCTTCCGTTGGTTGACGTGACACCACCCAGGCGTCCCCACCTGCCCAGGCGGGTGGACCCAGTGGTGTGTTTGCAGTCGGAGATCTTTGGGCAGGGGATGGAGTGCGAATGGCTAGGGCACCCACCTCTGAGCGCAAGGGAGGAGAGGTTTGCTGCCTCTGGGATTCAGCCTGAGCACATCTATGACGGCTACGATTCACCAGTGGGGTCACCAGCGTCTTCGCCAAGGCCTCCTGCTGAGCTCCCTCGACCCCGAGTCGCCACACGCGCGGAGATCGAGGAGAGGTGTCGCAGTCACACATGTTTTCTTGAAGGTGGTCGAAGGAGTGACCTGGCGTCACTGGCGCCCGCCGTACAAGCAGCGTCGGAGTGCATGCTCGCACAACTCTACGCAGAACCGAACCCCTGGGAGGGTGGACGCGCGAGGTGGGTCACTGAGGACCAGGTGGTTGGGGGTCGTCCGTCTCTGGATGCCCCTCTTGACCACAACTGGGCGGATCAGAGGCTGTACCTGGACCGGCACCACGTTGCACGTCTTTGCCGCATCCTTCAAGACCTTCCCAAGGACATGCCAGCCAGACCTTCCCAAGAACATGTCTGCGTGGAGTTCGTCCGTTGTCTCGAGCAGCAGTGGGTGACGGTGGACCAGCTGATGCCCCCTAACTGGCTGTATGTGGACCAGAAGCTGGATCACGATGAGGAGAAGGACCGCTGGGTGCTCAAGGGGAGCTACATGACACACGTGCCGTCCTCTGCCAACAAGCAGGACGTCGTCAAGCCCAGGGAGCCAGGCAGAACGCGCGACAGCCTCAACCCAATCCAGCGACTGCAGGACACGCTCCAGGAGTTGTTCAAATACCCCAGTGGTGAGGTCACTGGCACCCTCATGTGGGACCTGAAGGAGCGTGTCCTCTGTGTCCAACCGAGCACAGCCACGCAGTACCTCGAGCTGATGCGCTGCACGCTGGATCATGCGCTCGTGTACAACAGTGAGGAGTTGCTGGACGAGCTCCAACTCCCTCACTGGTACGAGAGCACTGGTGTCTGGACGTACCAGCTGCTCAGGTACCTTTGCCCGGTGGACATGGAGTCCCTCTCGGTTGGCATCCTCCGACAGCACAATCGACATGGCAGCGAGGGGCCACCTCTGGAGCTCGTCTCACTGGGTTCGAGCACCAAGTACTACCCAGTGGGAGATGGCCTTGGGGGGCCTGGCAGGGTGTTCTCCGAGAATGCCGCTGCCCAGGAGTACGTGCGCCTGGGGGAGATGAGGAAAATGCTCAAGGCGGTCAACACCAGGCAGCAGGGCCACGATGCACTCGAGGCAGATGCAAGGCGTAGGCCGCCACCGCCCAACAACATGGTCAACACGAGGCTCACAAATAAGGCTGCGAAATTACCGGTAATTTGAAAATGGGGTGTGGTAATACCGGGTAATTTACCGGTAATACTTTCAGTGGTATTACCAACATTTTACCGCCTGCACAAAATGACCCAACTTTCGCATCAGGCTCCGAATTCATTTTTTAAAGTTCGTGTGGGTTTGTATCGGCCATTAGAATGGTGTCGGCACATAATATTGCTATTGCGATGATGAAGGTGCACACACCATACTGTTGCTTTTTTTCCAGAAGTACAGACAGTATCCCAAATCCGAGTTCTTCATGGTGCGGTTTATGGATCGGGTCCCTGCGAGGTAGCATGATCGGAAACCAATTTTGACTATGCCCATTCCGATATTGACACTATATTTCATAGGACAGCGGTATGTAGGGGCCTCGACATGTGTAAAGGCTCCACCAGGGACCTCTGTTGCCGGCGTGAGCATATTCTGGCACGCTATATGCTCATATATGCAACACAATCACATATGCAGATGTTATTATTTATGTAGCTACTATCACACACACACACATATATATATATATATATGCATGCAGCTGTTAAAATAGCCGCGGTTTCTTCGAAAAATCAGATTGCACTTAAAACTGACCGCATGCCTACGTTCGATAGCTTGAAATTGGGATAATTGACACAATGGGAACTGGTAATTTACCAGGTAATCCCTGGTAATTGGTAAATTACAAATGCGGTAATTGGTAATTTACCGGTAAAATCTTAAGTATGGAGGGTAATTCAGAAACGGGGGTCGGTAATACCAGGTAATTTACCGGTAATTACCGCACCGGTAATTTACCAAAAAAATTACCCCGCAGCCTTACTCACAAAGCGAGCCCCTGCGCAGCCACCTGCTCCTGCCGCAGGCGCAGGACCATCCCAGGCTGTCGCAGGGCCATCTCGGGCCAGGTCCAGCAGCCGCTCGCCACCGCGTTTGTCGCACATCGCACGACCATCTCAGGCTGTCGCGGGGCCATCTCGGGCCAGGTCCAGCAGCCGCTCGCCACTGCACTTGTCGCACATCGCACACTGCCGTACGCCGTCGCCATCATCCAGCGGCATTGGGCCCGAGGACTGGATGTCACCTCGACTCGTTTGCGCCACCGCGGCTTGGCCGTCAGATCGTGCTGACAGCCCCTCTCGGGGGAGGTCGCCCCCTGCATCGCCCGCTATTACCAACGCTGGCTCGTGGGCGGACTCGATCCGTGTCCCACGTGGTTCCCGATCACCTTCCCCAGGGGGCCCGCCTCCTACGCCTCCGAGTCCGCCACGGGCGAATCGTCTGCCTCGGCCCCCTGCGAGGGCGCCTCCGTCTCCAGCGGGGTCAGATTGGGATGCCGCACGAATGGCCACCACATCCGACAGTTCAGTGTGCAAATTTCTGTCCGTGAAGGAGGTGGGAGCCTTGAAGGACCGCCGCAACCTTACCGTCTTTATGGTACGGTTTGGCGTGACGTTCGTTGACCGGTGCAGGGGCCAGCGAGTCGTGTACGAGCTTGGCGTGTGCAACCAGGAGCGAGGTCTCAGGCTGCGGAAACATCCGGGTATCACCAGCAAGGTCGAAAAGAAGCATAATAAGACCATCGCGTGCGGAAACCGAGGCTGGCGCCTCCCTCTTGGGGGACAGACAACGTCTTCCAACCTCCTGGAGGCTATGATTTCAGCCTACGCCGATCTGTCGCACCTTGGCTCAGGGCACAGGTTGCCAGGGGGTCATGCGAGGAACATTGCGTACTCGCTGTGCGCTTACGTGGAACTTGGGGCGGCACACGTGCTGCGCTGCATGGCGCACCCAAATGCCACACCAGTGTACTACATCTTCATGGAGGACCAGCGATGTCCTACTTGGCACGCTGAGTTCACGAACGAGTACTTCGCACGGGACGACCGGAAGTTCACATGCTTGCAGTGGGGAACCAGGGAGGTGGCCGCGCCGTGGTTGCTGCCAGCCCTGGGGGCCTTGGAGGCGCCGCGTCTCCCGCCGCCGCCGCCGCCGCCGCCGCCCGCCCATCAGGCTCGCGTGGCCGAGAGATCCGAACACGTGGATACGGCCTTGCGAAGGAATGTGCACGAGGTTCGCGACCCCCCTGCGCGTCATCCGCCGGGCGCGGGCGGTGCTGCGCGCTCATCTGCCCCTTCTGTCGATCGCCATGGGACTGCTACCCATGTCGTCCATGCGTCGAGGGCGTCAAGGATGCCGGCCAATCAGGGCTCACGATGTCCTCCTTCTCCGGCTGTTTCGATATGCAGCGAAGTGACGGAGGCGTTCGAGCGCCATACAGACGAACAACGTGAGACGCAGAGACAGCACGCGCATTTTCATCAGGGCTCCCCGGGCACAGCGGGCGGGTGGCCCTGGTGAGCAACCAACGCTGTGGCCGTGGGCTGCCTGCACAGGCAGTCCACTTGAGGCCAGGTGTCCTGCGGGCGTGTATCTCGTTTACGGGCAGTGCAGTGGTTTGGTGGTGGCTGGGACGCGGTCCCATTCCCATGGTCGCCGTGTGGGCGATGTGGGAGGCAATGGCATGGCACTTGTCATGGTGCCCTTTTCAAGTTTGGTGGAGGCGCTGCGTGGCCTCGTTTTTGAGCCAGCTGCCAGTATGGTGGTCGGCTGCTCGACGTTATCCCCGTCGTGCATCTTACGGCATCTGGATCTTATGGGCTCTCGCCTGCGTTTGGTACGTTGGGTTGCTCATCGTGCGCGCCACAGGCATCTATGCTGGCGTGCACCGTGTTCGTGCAGAAGGTTGGATGGTGGTGCCCCTTCGGGGGGTGGTCGTTTCCTTGGCATGCTGGTCACAGTGTGCGGCCGCCCTCCTCCTCGTGGTCCTCGCCTGGCTTTGGGTTTGTACCAGCATTTACGCTGAGGACGTGGCGTGCCGCGCCTCCTGTATCGTGCACGACCCGCTGGACGCAGGTCACATTCGACGTGGCCGTGGATGGACTATTCCGTCCCTGCGTTGGTCCCAAGTCTTCTTGTTGGGCCGCGTGCGCCTGCCCGCTCTGCCGGCCAGGTTGGACAAGCCTCGCTTCGCGGCGCGCTGGACGCAGCTTCGACGCAATCTCCGCCTTCACCGCATCGCGCAAGCCGCCTACATGGCGCTTGTCCTTGCAGTCGTGGTCTCCACCGCCGCTGGTGGGAGTACTCGCTTGGCGCACGGGGGGTGGAGAGTAATGGCGTGCTTCT
Source organism: Cymbomonas tetramitiformis (assembly GCA_001247695.2). Lineage (NCBI taxonomy): Eukaryota > Viridiplantae > Chlorophyta > Pyramimonadophyceae > Pyramimonadales > Pyramimonadaceae > Cymbomonas > Cymbomonas tetramitiformis. The sequence continues at coordinate 1,511 of LGRX02025097.1, read as the reverse complement.
TCGCTTCGAACTCGCCGGCAGCCGCAGTGCATTTCAATCGAATTTTGCGATTTTTCTGCTTTTGTGCGGAATCTTGTGGGTCGCTGGCAAGCTGACCGAGAGTGTGCCTACGTATGACGTCATGTCACCCACGCGCAGTGCCTGGGGTTCGTCCCCCTGCACTTCTTGGGAGGCTCAGCAATCCTCAAGGCAATGGGAGCCGGGCTGGGAGGCCAACATCACGGAGCAGGATGAGGTCTTGCCGTACGCCGTGCTGGACGAGCTTCAACCTCTAGGTGACACAACAGTGACCAAGGACGAGGCAGCGTGGCTCGACACTGAGCTCAATGCCACGTTTAGAGGACATCCTGACTTCAAGGAGGAACACTGGGAGGAAATGCGGAATGTTCTTCGCAGGTGCAAGACCACCTTTGCCAACAGTCCTCACGATCTGACAGGCTACAAGGGCAAGGCGGAGCACACCACGTTCTCCATTCCTTTTGTAGACGAATCCAAGGCCGCCTACCAGAGACCCAGGAAGTACAGTCCGGGCGAGCAGGAAATCATCGATATTCATTGCAAGGAACTTTTGGAGTATGGCTTCATAGAGCCTGCAGCCAAGCATTGCAGGCATGCGAGCAACGTCGTCGTGGCTGGCAAGAAAGATCATGAGACTGGCCTGTGGACCCAGACGAGATTCTGCGTGGACCTCAGGGGTGTCAACCGGCACTCCCTCAAAGACAATACGCTGCCACATCGACCAGAGAAGCTCTATCAGAAGGTGGCGAAGGCCAAGTTCAAGACCACGCTGGATGCCACCAAAGCCTTCCACCAGATTCCCATGGCCACGGAAGAGGACAGGAGCAAGACGGCGTTTTGGTGGAAGAATCAGCTGTACCAGTACACCTCGATGCCTTTTGGTGCAGCTGGAGCTACTTCTGCGTTCGTGAGAATCATGGACTACGAGTTACGTCACTTGCAGCATTGCACGGTGGCATACGTCGACGACGTAGTGGTCTACACAGATTCCACGCCTGAGCAGCATTTGAAGGACGTTGAGGACGTACTTCGCACCTTGGGGGACGCTGGCATCCGTTTGCATGCAGGCAAGAGTACCTTTGGTGCAGCCACGGTGGACTTTCTGGGCTATCGCATTGGTCACAACTCCATTGGCGCGCAAGAAGCCAAATGCAAGGCCATCCAGGAGCTTCCAAGCCCTCAGGACAAGACTGGGCTCCGCTCGATCTTGGGCATGATGAACTACTATAAGGGCTTGGTGGGTGAGCCAGGGGGGCCAAACTACTCTGAGATGGCCCGCCCTCTAAATGACCTGCTCAAGAAGGAGGTCACTGACATCAAGGGAGCCTGGGGGAAGGAGCAAGATCAAGCACTTCAAGAACTGAAGGATGCTCTCTGTTCTGGGAGGTGCCTGAGGCCTATCGATTATGACAGACCCCTTATATTGTACACCGATTGGAGCACCTATGGCATTGGCGCAGTGCTGGGCCAGAAGGACGATGATGGGAAGGAGT